>JACXGI010016672.1:0-15428 GCA_016801175.1 Esox masquinongy
CCACACACCCACCGATGTCTAGGATCCAGAGATCGCCCAGGCGACAGCCACTCATCCCCCCGTAGATGACCAGCCGGGACTTCTTGGAGGTCTTGTCCGTGTAGACCACAGCTGTGTGGCTCTCCCTGGGGGGGGGCAGCACCCCGTAGGTGATGGGGATGTCCCAGCCCACCACGCTGGAGCCGGCGCGAAGCTCCAGTGTGTACAGATCATTCAGGTATCTGGGTGGAGGAGTGGGAGACAACTTCAGTGTTGTGTTTTGTTCTTGCATCTCAAAACCCAAGTAGAAGTGTAACTTCTGTAATGTCAGCCAGGTGGGCCAAGTCTGGACATCAGCGGTGGATGGTAGCAGACCTGGTTATCGGCCTCCAGATGCCGAGATAATCAATTCAATCTGATTTCTTTTTTAGTTTCCGTGAGGATTAAACCCCAGTGAGTCACTGAAGCCTGAGCAATTCCGGATTTCATCTTCAACTTTGAGCGACTCAGACATGCGGGGGAAGGGACCAGTTGTTTTGACCAAACGGTTAAACGGGTAAATAAAGATCTACCAGTCAAAATATTCGGCACAACCGTAACTACCACATAAAAATGATAACATCATGGGCAAGGTTTCCTGAAGAGATGAATGAGATGCCAGAAAAGAACTGTTAGAAAGAACTGTTCAGAATGGTGAGGCAGTAGCATAGTGTAATGGTTAGAGCCCCTGACAAGTGACTTAACGGTTGCTAAACGAAATTAATGATCCGGGAAAAAGGGGGAAAAAATGTGTTGTTCCGTCCTTGAGAAAGGCGGTTAAACCTAAGGTCTCACAGGCTGTTGCCAAAACCGAGAAGTGTTCTCAGTCATGGATGAAATGGTGACGGGGTGGAGGGGGAGACACTGTAACCGACTCAAAAACAAATATCTGCATTTTATCGAGCTCCATGTTAGTTTGGCATTGTACCCTAAGTAGCGTGTTGAAGTGAACAATCTTCTCGAATGCCTTGGCGATGCATAAGCCCAACCTTCGCAATAGCGCCACCACATCTATGGTCTATTTGTACGCTTGGAATTTGTTTAAGGTCAAGCAGATCATGCTGGCTAGATGTTACAGTAAAAATCTTCTACAATACATTGTGATTGAAGACATAGTAACTTAGGTCGCTATAGCCTGGAAAGTAGTTACGCTTTAAAAAAATGTTAATGAGTTCATTATCGTTGGAACGACTCAGAAAGCGCAAGAAGTCAAGAAAGCGCTAAAAGTCAACGTCATGGAGAGCACCCACTGAGCAGAGTGACTGAGTGACACTGAGCAGAGTGACACTGAGCAGAGTGACAAGCGACTTGCTTGTGAAGGAAGGCCAATCTGGCGTAGGAACCTGACAAAACTGCAGGTAAATACTAACACTGAAAAGTAACCATGCAAGTGAACAAAAATAACAATAGCCAACAATGACCAGGTGGGGAAAAAATTGATTAAATTATATTTTAATTATAATAAATATATTTGGGCACTTCTGCAATTTCTCTCAGGAAGGGTAGAACACAAAGTACAACTTTAGAAATCCTTCATCCTAATGTTATCATCCTTATCCACCTGCTGCCCTCTGCAGGGTCAATCCCCTAAAATCACTAGAAGCCTTAAAAACCCCTGGATATTACCCATACTTTAGCCATTGAGCAGTCACTTATGCAGAGCAACTTAGAATGTATCTTCACAATGTCATTTCACTGACACATTTTACATAATGAAGATGCAATGAGCAAAATCTATGCAAGAAAATAAACCAAGTGCAATAATTAATTCTTATAAGGAACTGTTAGGTTTTGGAAAACCTTAACTACAAAAATGTGCCAGACTGTCTGGAACATTGTGTTTGTCAAAGCTGTAAACAATCAAACCAACTACGACATGTAACAGACCCACTCAACTCACACTGCCTCTCAAGACTGTTGATGCCATATTGGTTCTTGAACTACAACCATTTGATATCACCAAAGGAGCTACATACAGTTCCACAAGGGGGAAAAAACATGCATTCACCACCGCTTTTGTTACTTTTCAGTTATGAACACCAGAATGTTGGCATGTGCCAACTAACAACTTAAATTGCAACATTCTAATACCACTAACCATTTCAACTTTATATGCATTCACTATTAAGCTTGTTACAGAAAGACTGGAGCTGGGAAGCATGGGACCACACTGGCTTACCTTGGGATGTTTTTATAGAAGGACCAGAGCAGGGAAGCATGGGACCACAATGTCTTACCTGGGGATGTTGTTCTTGGGGTCCTCACTGTCATTGGCCAGGCCCCCAAACAGGAAGCATTTGTTCCCCACAAGGGAAAAGCTGTGCCCCAGACGAGGACATGGTGAAGGGCCATTTTTGGGGGACTTGGGCTTTAGACGCTTCCATTCCCAGCGGCTGGCCTAGGGCGCAATCGGGACAAAACCATCTGGTTAGTTCTGTGACTTAGTAACAAGTTTGGTTGTGGCTACAGAGCTACAATCTCAAATTAGCCTGTCAACTTTTTCTTGAAAGTTGTGGTTTCTACCACCAGATTCTGCTCATTAACAGTCAGAGCTTCATTCTGTGAGAACTCACCTGCAGTTCATACAGGTCGTTGCTATATTTGCCATACTCCACCATCCCTCCAAATACCAGCAGCCTGGTGCCATCGCACACAAACCCATACGCCGCGCAACCGGGCGGGATATCGCCACGAACAGCAGGAATGAACCACTGGTTGGTCGCTGAAACACAGAGAATTCTCAAGATTACAAACCAGATAGGTACTAATGTCACTGTAAAAACAACCAGAGATTGACTTGAGCAGGAGTATAGGAAGAGTCTAAGAGGTCAAGAATAACAATAAAATAAAGAAAAATTTTATTAAAAAGTGCCCCCAAATCGACAAATGTGATACATTCATGCAAGACATAACCATCAACGAGGAGGGACAATGGTGACCTGGGTTTAAGTGCGGAAACTTACTCTGCCATTTGAAAACCAATACGGGTGCTCTGAAAATAACACTCACATTTTTACCCTTATTTTAGCAAGCAATTATGACTGCCAAAATATTTTCATATTTCCAGACCTGAGAGCGATCAGGGTTTAAGGACAAATTTTCTACCTGTTGAGTTCCCTCAATCCTGGGAGACGCAAACAGAACCTGGCTTGATGTTTCACTATTTTTGGAGTTCTTGCATCATAAAAAGTGCACTTACATTTGAGCAATTCAGCTGATGCTTTGATCCAATATGATTTAACTGAGCAATTAGGGTTGGTCTTGGTCAAGGCCAATGACTGATTTTTCACCATGCCAGGTCCAGGATTCCACACCGTAACTACTGTCACCCCAAAACATTAATCAAAAAGCACTGCAGAGTTCCTGCACTTACATACAGCTCCAGAAAAAAATAAGAGACCACTGCATCTTTTTCTTTCCTTTCCAAAAAAGTTGAAAAGAAAGTTTTGAGTGAGGAACAAAAGCGTTCAATTTGCAGTGGTCTTAATTTTAAACCTTCTGTTCCTCACTCAAAACCTTCCTTTTCGACTTTTCCGGAGCTGTATAAACAGTACTGGCTAATATTTCTAAAATAGTCAGACACTGGTAATAATCTGCATAGATTAAAACAAAGAATGTATGAATTGCATTCATTTAAGTTGCTGGCATAAACTACCATAACGCAAATTTGGTAAATCGTTGCTGATGCATATTACACATGAATGAGAAGTAATCATTGGCGTATTATTTCGATTTTTATTAGTGGTGGTTATTAGCGTCCTTACAAAAACAGCAAACAACTGATGAATAAAATGGTGTCGATAGAATGTGTATTTAAAAAACATACACTAGGCCGTTTTACACTGGAATTCTTAAATCAGCTTTGTTGATATTGTGACGTTGTTGTTTCCATTAACCCGCCATTTCTCTTTGCATTTTCCCTCCAATCTTAACTCAGGGTGAGTTCCGCTTTGCCAAAGGCTGTGCAACTCAGCTGGGAAGCCATTAGCTAGAGAGCTAACTACAGATCCCATTATATTTCACGGCACGTCAACACTGGAATTGCTATCCTTACAAAATATGAACTCACCAGGCGTCTAAAACACTACCAATCAAATCACTCACATAACAAATGAGATGCGCGTACAGCTATCTTGAACAACAATGCGAAAGCGGGTACAAGTCTTGTCTTCGTAAAATAATGTGGATGGCTAACGTAGTAGTTGGCTAACGTTGTAGTTAGTTAGCTAACGTTGTAGTTAGTTAGCTAATGCGTCTGCTAACAAGCTAGCGCCACAGTCCAAGAAATGGCTAACGCTAGCACAAATTAGCGGAAGCGCTAGATGATATGCAATTGCAAAAAACGAGTTATATACCTGTCATTTCAATCGTTTATTAACAGTACAACAACACTGTATACATTATTATAATTATACATCCAGCACAAAACGATTAACATTACCTGTGTTATAAACGTGCAGCTCATCCACAATTCCTTCATTGCCTCCACCGAAAACGACCATCAATTCCTTGATTGCAACAGCTCGGTGTCCATGTCGGGGGCGAGGGACAGGGCCAGACCAACCCAACACCCGCTTCCACCGTGGCTGCAGAACTGAGCCAGATGTCCCAGATGTCATGGTGTCGGTAGATGAATATTCTCTTAGAAGGAAAAATCCAAATTGAAACGCTTTCCAGTAGAACTTGAACGTGTAACTGAATAACTAAGAAACAACAATGCTAGGGTAACTAGCTATAGTTGGCTCCTGTCAAGACTAGCCCGCTAGCCGACGACAAGCTAGTTGGCTACCGCTAAGCTAACAGGATTAAAAAACGCGTTCTTCTAATATACAGCACTGAAATGAAATATATAGTCAATATGTTTATGTATTTCCCAAATCTAAATCAACTTGAAGATAGATGTATAGAATACGTATATGTCCAGAAGGCTGTGGATATATGTTGCTAACTAGCAAGCCTTTTTAGCCAAGAAGAAGCAACAAAAAATCTATGGGAGCCGCCATTTTAGCTAGCTAGACGCTTTGCAGAAAAGATGAAAAAGCCGGCAGGTCAAATCAAAGTAGATCCGGAACAACATGAATGCACAGCCATCAAAATTGTGCAACTTGAAGACAATTTTTCTGGATCTCTTCAAAATTGAGGCATGAATTTTCAGTGTTGCAGTTATATTTCCACAGGAGCAATACGGTGCGATTCGATGGGTGCCGCCATCTTGTAGCTAACAAACTAAACAAACCAACCAGAAAACAGCCTGACCAAAAAAATGGCAGAGCTCAATTAGGCGCTGAACCAGGCTAGCTAGCTAGGACTTTTAAATATTTCGCCATATCTTTTCATTATCTTTTTAGAGTACATCTGAGTAGCGAATGAAGTGCACGACAAAATATAAGACTGTGAATTACTATTGTCTCTGGAGAAATACCGCAGCAGTTCATGCTTCTTCATGAGTATTCAGAAATTAATATCTAGTATCTACCTAACGTTATTCACTTAGCAGATTTAACGATTGTGCGGATATCTATATTTATTAAAACCTGATTCCTGCTTTAGTTCCCCTCAAATTGCCATCATTGTAGTAATTTTTAATAAAGATTTGCAACCAGGCAGTGTTGTTTGGTGTGATGTTTTGTGATGATGGTACCAGACAAAAAATGTCATGCCTTTCTCTTCTGGGTGTCGCCATTTTGACAAAAAAATAGCTAGCGGTAGCGAGTTAGCGGTTGTTTAAAAAGTGCTACCTCAGCTAACTGCTAGCGTAACGTTAGCTAGCTGACACTAGTAGTGAACCATATTTGCTAGTAAGCTAGATGGCTAATGCTGCACCTTTCGACATTCAAAAGAACGCCCAGCCTCAGATTGTACATGGCATTTCAATATTACAAACCAATTACAGACGTAAATGGCTAAGCTAAACAGCAAATGTGCTAATAAGAACTAGCTTCTTAGCTAGCGTTACCCCTGTTCAACTAGCTTGCTAATGTTAGCCTACAGCTATGATGCTACAGCTAAGTTTAGCTTGCTAATATCCCTTTCGACCAATAGGTATTTATGAGTGACGAACAACCTTAGTAAATCCTAACGTACTAGAATAATTTGGCGAAATTAAGTTTAACGTCTTTATTAACGTATCTTTCATTGAATCATTCATACCAATAACATGTATTTTCCTTATTAGCCGTGCTAGCGAGTTAGCTAGCTAGCTAGCTTCCCTCAAGAAAAATGGCGGATACAATTAGCCGTCACAATAAAACGGGAAAAAATTATTCGCATTAGCATTTGTACATTATACTTACTCGTGAGTTGTAACTTTAATCAAAAGTCTCGAGAGCGGGACTCAATTTATGAATTTGAACCCGGAATAATTAAAGCAGTTAAAAATGAGAAAAAGCTACATCTTCTCATGCCGCCCAGGAAGCCGCCATTTTCTCATCCGCCTCAAACAAACAACACAATCCATTAGCCCATAGCGGTGATGGTGAAAACAGTTCGCTTCTGACGGCTACCACTTCAGTCTCTGCAGAATGATGTTCAACTTTTTATTGAACGATTTCATACATTGTTTATTTCTGAATACAAGTTCATATAACCAATGGAAAAACAAACTGAACAGAGGCATTATGAAATTTCACTGACAAACATCTGTATTCCAGTATACTGTAGGCTATGTGGTCATATCATACTATGATCCCACAGCATCCCACTGCTGACACAAGTGTAGCAAATTCAGGAAGAATCTGATTACAGCTGGCTCACCACCTCCAAAACAGGTGGCAGGACACTGCAGGACATGAGCCAAGTGTCACTCATAGAAGTTATAATTAGGTTTAACTACATACTGCCCTGGGCTAGACTAACAGCAAAAAGGATCCTCATTACAGGAGTACATGCTAAAGGCCCATTCCACAGTCACAGTCATAAACTGTGAGAAGTACATATAGATTGAAAATACAGAATAACAATTTAATTACTGTTGATCAATAAGAAATCGCAGACGATAATAAATAATTCGCAATAACAATACTGAAATAGGCTGTATATTCTGTAGACTGTGAAATCATGATACATGCCTGCATATAAATGTAACTTGTATGTGACATTTCCTTGATATTCTGTATATTGTTTGTATTAACGTAACAACATTCATACAACATTCTGAATTATCCAAAAGACACTGATACAGGTTGGGCAGCAGATAGCCTAGAGGTTAGAGATTTATACCAGCAATATGTAGCTGGTTCAAATCCCAGAACTGACAAGGATAATGACCTATTATTGGGCTCTTGAACAAGACATTTAACCATAATAGCTCTTATAAACCTTTGTAGATTTGAGTGTTGGATAAATTACTAGCAAATAAATTGTAAACAACTCTACTGAGAACTTGTGTGAAACTTTGAAAGATATTACTGGATTTGGTTGATTACTTTTCATCCTCTCCAAACTGCATTCTTCAGTTTATTATTAACAATAATAATTGGAATGTCCTCTTATTATGTAATTTGGGAAACTCATTTTTAGCATCAGGCTAGGTTTGAAGTTATGAGAGTCAATCTGTTTTGGCTTGACTCCCACTGGCTTCTCCAGAAAGATAGTCAAGTTCATCGCTCTCCTCTGGCCCTCTGCTCTGTGGGTTCATCTCAGCATCTGAAATACCGATGGAAACAAAATATTGAGCATACTGACAAGGCAGCATGGTTTGACTTATGGTCAAACTTTTGTGTGCCTTTATGAAGATCAATGCAGGTAATGCAGTATATCAGTAATATTGTAGAAAGTAGGAGATTTGTAATCTGATTGGTCAAAACAGGTCCTTGTGGCAGTCATGTTTTTGATCGGCAGGCGCAGTAAAGGTCTCTTTCACAATTGAAACCAGTGCAGCCAAGCCATAGTTAATAATAATTGGAGTAAAGATACGATCCAGATGTTGTGAATTATGTATATTCATGTCCGTCACCAGTCAACCACTCAAAAGCTACTTCAACCAGTGAATGCAAGTGGGGCAAACTATTCTGAATTTCTTTCTTATTAGTTAGTGTATAATGCAGTAAGTTGATGACTAAATCCCCATTTCAAACACCAAGAAATCAGTAGATGTGAAAACAGTAATGGTATGTAATTTAAGAGAATTAACCAGATTTAACAAGGATATGGGGCAAATATACATTAAAATAGATTAAAATATTTTTACATACATACCCCAGTAGAGGGGCGTGGCCAGTGTAAAATGTAATCGCAGAGAACCTGTGGAGGAATGTATAACACTTCCGCCCAGCAACCAATCAGGTTTTAAAGCTGCGTTATGCGGTTGCTAAGATGGTTGTCACAAAATATCTTGTAAAAAATGCTACTATTCTTCAAAAGTACATAAGGGAAACATTAACAACTATATGATACTGTATTAAAAAAAGGTTACTTGCCGTGCAAAAGTATTCAGACCGTTGAATTGCAGACAGTAAACTGACGTTTAGTTCAGTTCCATATTTTATTTTAAAACGCCAACAATGGTTTTATGTAGCTCCTTCAATGTGATTAGAGGCCTCTATGTGGCTTCTCCCACAAAGGTCTTGGTAGTTTCAGCTTTTTGAGGGACAGCCTTTTCTTGGCAGTGCCTCGGTGATGCAGCTTGCACTTCCCGATTATGGATCCAACTGCTATTAAAATTATTCTGTTTTACTCTGTTCTTAATCTAAGCATTTGTAATACTTTACCTTCTGTAGATGTTCTGCAAATGTACTTTTGTCTTCATCGCCTTTCAGATTCACAGCCTGACCAATAAACCCTGAACAGTGTTTTTTTCCCCATAAAATGTGACAGCAACTTTAATGGTTGACAAGCGAGGCCAACAGTGAGGTAACTGTCCTCATTAGGGTCATTTATTTCATCTGTGTAAACTGTGAACCAGAGCACACATTGAATTGTTATGCAAGCAACATATTTAATTTTTGTATTTTTTTTTTTACACATATTTCCCAACATAAAACCACAGTACAGTATTTAAAATTTTCAGTGCTTTAAAGTAAAATATCAAACAATTTCAATGTAGTTTTTGTAATTCACCAATTTTAGAATTGGTCTGAATACTTTTGCAAGGCACCATTCATCAGATTTTGGGAAAGGTTGTACTTGTTGTTCACATAATTCAAGCTAATGTTTGTTTTTTTGAGCTAGCATTTGATTAGTGTTCACTCATTTTCCCAGAATTCCAGATTGTGCGCCACATGACCCACTGAAATCTAATGTAGGGTGACCACATTTTCAAACCCCAAAACTGGGACCCTTGTGTAACCGCATGTTGGTCATCATGCGTGATGGAGCGGTGGCGCTTTGATCTTTGATAAGAATTGTTGCTTTGCTGCGCAGTTCCACGCAGTTGTTTGTTTGGCTCCGACTCGTGTGTGGAAACATCACAGTGTTATTATTATTATTTTAATTGTGGTGAAAACTGGGACAATTTGTTAATGAATGTCGGAAACCGGGACATTTTAGTGTTTTACACACATTTGTCGGCACCCGGGACAATCCCGGGCAAACCGGGACGTCTGGTCACCATAAACTAATGGGTAACATGGCTGCTTAATGGCTGCTAATACGATGCAAGGTACATTTTTCCCCAAAAGTATCACTGGCTATACTTTCTATAAGTAAACATTTGGAAATGAAAGGGAAGCTTACAAAGATCAGAGCTTGCGGGTCAGTATTCTGCCTTCCTCATACAGAGCCATCTTGTGGAGAAAATGCTCTTTGCATGTATATAACACTATTCAAAGGCTTGGCAAACCTGGCAGCTTGGTTTCAGAGAGATGGAAAGAGACTGTTAGGTAGAGAAAGGGTAAGGTAGCAATTGGTTTAGATCAGAGGCTCTACTCTCTAGGCTAGGAGAGGCCACAGTCTGAGCAGACAGCATGCTGTCTTGAACCATTTAAATACAAATTTAGACCCGGGAAACCAGGGTCGGGTTCCCTCTGGAGGCACATTGTGACAAAATGTTCTGAAACTAAGAATAACATTTCTACATTTCCTTCCGCTTTTTGGGATTTAGTGCCTAATAAACATGGCCCAGATGTTGGCCTTCTTTGGGGGCACCGAACAAGTGAAACTAAAATCACGTTGTTTACAAGAACCCCTCAAAGAATTGTGCACCTTAACTGTTTGATTGGAGACATCTGGTCCTCTTACCTGATAAGGAGCTTGGTGAACTGGAGCGTAAACGACCGGCATGTGAAGACCAAGCATAACTGACCTCAACAGTCCTAGAGGTCCCGCAGCAAGGCAAGGAGGTCTGGAGTGCAGATACCCTACCAGAAGGCAAGGAGGTCTGAGGATCTGGTCTGCTTCCACAGTGGTGCGGCTGGGAGAGAAGAGCAGCCGAGTACTGGGAATAGCCCTGACTCTCATCCGATTCACAAGGGCCCAGGAACGAGGACGAGGAGGGAACGAGCAAGGATGAGTGACGCAGGAGGGAGGAGCTGGGGTGAGGGGGGCAGTGGTATGTGTCTTCGAGTGGACCTATCTTTGACAGAATGTCCACCAGGGAGTCTATACATGAGTCAATAGATGATTGAGGACGCTTGGGGATGGGCTGGACCTGAGGAGCACTGGAAGGAGATGACCTGCTGGAAGCCATCAGACTGCTGTGGATGTCTTGAAGCCCTTGGAACACCTAGAGGTTGGGAATATTGGACATAGGTTTCAGCACACACAATGAGTTTATACCTCAGTGACACCAACATAGTCCACATGGATGAGTTTATACCTCAGTGACACCAACATAGTCCACATGGATGAGTTTATACCTCAATCATACCAGCATAGTCCACATGGATGCGTTAAATAATATAAGGAAAATAATATTTATATTTTACTTAATAATGAGCACTTAAACATGCATGGATATGCATACTCAGAAGGCCCATTTATGATAAAGATGGGAATGTGGCTTTGTAAAATCTGAATCACATGTCATTCAAATAGAGGCACAACCTGAATGTAAATCAAGCACAGGCGTTCTAGGTTCACCAGTACTGACAGATAATTTACTGGTGGTGAACGAAATAATGGAAACACCACGTGGGGGGGGGGGGCTGTGAAGTAAATAAATCCTAATAACACACGGCTGCAGAGGTCACATTAGGTTGATTACCAATTAGCAGTACAGGTGTGTCAGCAATAAATGAGGTCTGACAATTAACACTTTGATGTTTGAGTTTTCAAAGCAGCTTAAGGCAACTTACAGGGTTCCAAAGAAACCAGATAGTCAGTGCCCAAATTTTGACAAAAACAAAATATTTATTCAATTTGTCAAGCGGAAAAATCTCAAAAACCATGAATACATATAACCACGGATAAGGACAAATTGCATCGGGAAAGAGGGTGCAAGTAAGATGGTCTGATGAATCATCACCCTGTTTTCTACATTTGGACTGGTTAACGTTTGGATGAAGCCAAATGATGCCTTCAGCCCACAGCGTCTGCTGACAACTCTTAAACATGGTGGGGATCCGTAATGGTATGGGCAGTCATCTGTTTAACATGGTGGGGGATCTGTAATGGTATGGGCAGTCATCTGTTTAACATGGTGGGGGATCTGTAATGGTATGGGGAGTAATCTGTTAAACATGGTGGGGGATCTGTAATGGTATGGGCAGTCATCTGTTAAACATGGTGGGGATCTGTAATGGTATGAGCAGTCATCTGTTAAACATGGTGGTGGATCTGTAATGCTATGGGCAGTCATCTGTTAAACATTATGGTATCTGTAATGGTATGGGCAGCCTTCTCCTGGGAGTCATTGGGTTTGATGATTCTTCTGCTTGCTTGTATAACCACCAAGGAATATGAGGCCATTTAATAGGACCAGGTGATCCCTGTGGTTCAAACCCTGTTCCCTCATGATGCTCCAGCGTTCCAGGATGATAACGCCCCCATACACACTGATAAACAGATCCTAGTGGTTTTATGAACACCAGGATGATGTCAAAGCCTTCCATGGCCCCCCCAGTCACCTTCCATGGCCTCCCCAGTCACCACATCTGAACATTACTGAACCTTAAAGTTCTGGAGCGTAGAGTGAAGTAGATTTACCTCTCCTTCATCCCTCAAATAACTGGAGACTTGTCTTCTTGAACAATGGTGCAATATCCCACCACACACAATTCAGGACTTGTATGACAGCATTCCAAGGACTGTTCATTGCTCTAGTCATTGGCCAATGTTAATCATTTTCTATTCAAATGAACCACTGACAAATTCAAAATTATGAAAATGTAAGCACTAGCTACTCAAGTCACTCTGGGTAATAGCATGTGCCTCATAACTGTAGAACTAATCAATAAATACCTCAGTCATGGGGGGTCTCTTCTTCTTCCGGGTCTCCAGACAGCGACAGGCTAAGATGGCCAAGTCCAGGGAGCCGTGTGGAAGGCAGGATCCTGGCCTGGCAGCCGACACCCTGGACGGGCTAGCGGAGCCTCCCGAACCAGGCGCCAGCACTCTGGCATCCAGGTGGTTCATCCAGATGTGTGTGGCTGCCGGGGGAATGCTAGGCTGTTCCTGGCTCGGTGTCGCCATCGAAGTTCCCTTTGAACTCCGCCTGTCCTCAGTGCTCAGTCTTCCTTTCCTCCCACGATCACCGTCGTCTTCAGCCGACGTCACCAGATCTTTCTGAAGAGGAGCGTTATACAAGATGTTAGTGGCCCGCCCCCGTGTAACATGGCGCCCCCCCGTAACGTGGCACCCCGCCGTAACGTGGAGCCCCCCCTGTAAAGTGACACCCCCCCCGCCCCCGTAACGTGGCCCTCATGGACAGCAGCTCGGGGAGCATTTGGATCTTTGGTTTGACAGACTGAAGACAACAGCCGCTACATAGTATTGAGCTGGTCACTGGGAAACTCACCAGGAAGACAGGCTTGGATTGACTGTCGACTTCTAACGCTCTACGGCCAGTGAGCACCTCTAACAGCACCTGAGGAAAAAATGAATCCCATTTAAGGGTGTGTGAGTAATCTAGCACTGACCTGGGCCCTTCAACTCGAGCCCTGGGAGGCTGACACATATCGGGCTTTTGTGTTCTGCCTGGTGGTAAAACTGCCTCCTCTCAGTCTCCCAGGCCTGAATCAGTCTACTATCACTGAAGGACAAAAGCATGAAACCTCCGTGACCAGGGATACATGACCCTGCAGCGTGGAGCATCCATGGTTAATCTCACCACTCCAAAGCTGAAGGTGTCGATGGCGACGCCCAGCTCCCCGGTCTTGAGGTATTCGTCAGGGAGGTATGCCTGGGTCCCCCGCAGGGTCTTGGTGTATACCGTCATGGTGGTCTTGCCGGCAGAACTGTGGGCACGGCAGAACCGGGCTAGCCCAAAATCACCCAGCTTGGGCTCCAAGTGCTCGTCTAGCAAAATGTTAGAACTGGAGGGAAAAAGTTAATAAATATAAAAAAGTAGTTCTAGCATGAACAGTCACACTTCCAAACCTTGGGACTAGAGTGTTCAGAAGTTTCTAAGAAAAATGTGCTATTCACTGATTGGAATCTGACTTCCTATTCTGGACTTCTCCTTTATATTGTCTCAGCATGCGTTCTCCATGCCTCTGCCAAAGATTAGCGAAGAGAGGGAACACACAGAACATAAGGTTTTTGATAAGGTTTTTTGAGGTTGAACAAGGACAAGGCCAGTGGTGGAGTCTGTACACAGTGAAGAGACACAAGTTACAAACACAGAGAGCTATATACGCACTCTCCTTCCAGACAGAAACCATTGGCCATTGGTCCTCCTGTATCAGAAAAAGACTTGTTGTTAAAGAGAGAAGCTTGCACCAACCAGCGACATGCAACCATAGAGAACAACCGACGCCTCGGTCCGGAGTACTCTGTATTTGGGTTCTGATATTTACCTAAAAGTGCAGTCTATGATTTGTGCCTGCTGGCTTTAAAAGTGATACTGTTATGTACGATTTTTGTCCCGTGTCAAACTTGGAATGTAATGTCTATCTGAAGTATGATAGTGATTCCAATTATAGATTATGCACATAAATAAAATATTGCACATCTAGTCTAAAGTGAGAGGTTCAATATCTTTTTTCCCTTTTTAACGCCAATATCCCAGGATGCAACTGACATTGAAAACAGGACAGTCAGTTCATCCAGCCAGTGTTAAAGGAACTTTGTGTAGAATTTATTCTCTAAGAGGGATTGCAGCAGTAACTGTTCATTTTTAAAACAACTCCTCCCCTTGCCACCAGTACTTGGATGTTTCCTGTCCTTATGGTGGACCCAGGCAACCAAACTAACATTATTTGGGCAGTCACAGTGCAGCACCATTTGTAATCATCTTATCGAGTCATTCACAGTCCTTTTTGTGAATGTGCAGTTGTACATTACTGCCGAACACCCAGCAAGGCTGATGCATTCGCTATGTGCACTGTGCAATATGCACACTGATATCAAAGCCACATCAAATATCTGTGGTGAGATATTTGCTATCAAGCTCAAAAGGAAGAAATAGGAAATAAAAAGCATGCCACACAAGAATGTCATATCTTTGACAAAGATGTCTGTGTTCTCCGTGTAAAGACAACTTTACAAAGCCTCTGGATTTCGAAACTATACACTTTAAATTACACTTCAGTTGTGGGCCTCATTGGGTTATGAAAGTAGTGATCACAACAAAACTGTTCTGAATTCGGTAAATCCATTATGGTTAACATCTCAGAAATATGTTTTGTGCAGATAGAACTATGGAGTATCAAGGTTTCAACTGGTCTATTTTTACCAGATTGGACTTAATCCTTTTAAAAAATGTATGTATTATTACGACCAAGAGGTGGATGTACTAACTGCAAGTCACTCTGGATAATAACGCCTGATAAATTATCACGTTATCCCAAATTGTCTTGTGTTGCATTGTGGGAAACAACCTGCATGAGTTATGTCACCTGTGTATACCAGTGTATACCTTGTGGATCCTGTAAACACGAGAAATAAAACAACTTTTTGTAGTGAGGAGGGCATTGACGGGCTGTGGGGATATAACACCCCCAGGCAACCTCACCAACCAAACACTCTGATCACTTTTACGTTAGACTGGTCAACAGACACTTCAGCGAGCTAGTCTACGGGGACCATTGATTAAAACAAGGCCGTAAACCTGGCGTACATTCTCCACGTCAGCTAGGCCAAAGCCTTGTAACGGTCACACGGGCTCCTGACAGGAACTCTGGCGACAGAGTGTTGATTGGCCGAGAGAGTAGCCTACCTCTTTACATCCCCGTGGATGAGTGGGGGACTAGAGGAGTGAAGATACTGGATTCCCCGGGCAGAACCCAACAACACGCTGATCCGCTGTGGCCAGGAGAGGGCAGTACCAGCCTGGGGGAGAGAGAGTGAGTGAGTGAGAGAGAGAGAGAGAGAGA
>JACXGI010016673.1:0-15551 GCA_016801175.1 Esox masquinongy
GCCCCCCCCCCCCTACAGCCCCACATCCCTACAGCCCCCCACAACTACAGCTCCAATATCCCTACAGCCCCACACCAAATGACCTGGTAACACTCTACAGGGGCCTGCCACGCTGTGGATGGCCTCAAATATGCGCTTAGTAATATGTATTGGAGCTTGGACTCCCGGTGCAGGAGAGGGGTTGAGAGGTGAGGAGGGGAGATGGGAGAAGAAGACAGAGGACAAATGAGGAAGGAGAGGAGGAGGGGAGAGTGACAACTTCTGACAGAGACCACTGGCCTGCGGTATAATCAGAGGTGTCGGTCAGAAACAGTCCTGCAGACGGCTGGCTGCTGAAAGGTTTCCTTGTACCATGTTTGATATTAACCAGCAGGTTCACCACACTGTATCTCCTCTTTAACTGGAAGAGGACATTATTAAAGTAAAGTTCTTGCAGCGTGGATCTACACATATTCCTACTGGAGAGGCCAGTGAGAGCACTCCCCCAATCCCCCACCACTCCCCCTGATTGCTTTGGTGACACACATGATTAGCCAGCTGCTTCCCCTGATTAAAGAAACTCCCCTCTTTCTAGGCCATCTCCTCCTCCTCCTTCCTCCAGCCCTCAATTCACTTCTCCACCTGTCTTATCCTTTCCCAAGTCTTCCTCTCCACCTGCTTTCCCCTCTCCACCCTTATTCTCATCACCTACACCCTTTCATTTCCTGCCGGTTCCCTCCATCTATCGTCCTCTCTCTCTCTCTCTCTCACTCTCTCCTCCCTCTCTCTCCGGGGTTTAGTATCTCACTTCACTTCTCCCAACATTCAATTAACTTTCCACTTCCTCTCCACCGAAACTCCCCCAACGCATCAATCACACTCTGCTGCTGCAGCAACTGACAGCTGGCCCCGCCCCTTCCTCCCTGCGGCTTCCTGTGTTCCGCCAGGCATGACCCAGTCACCTGGCTGGGGGGGGGGCTCCCACCCCCCGACGCATGTCCTCCCGGGATACCTGCTGGGCGTCCACACTGTCTGAGCTCAAGGAGGACACGCTAGGTTAACTGTTCACAGCAACTCCTGTTCACTGGCTCGCTGGGGAAGGTCTGCTGTGTCGGCCTGGGTGGGAGCGCATGTGTCTCATCAAAACCAGACGTCTCTCCTTCAAAACACATCACTAGAAAACACAGACGCAAAGCTGCGTGTCTCCCACGGAAGTGCGATGTGTCAAGCAAAAGGAGAATAAAACGTCTTTACAGTTTTCTGTGTGATGTCAGGATTCTGCATGGTACAAGAGCTGTCACGTTCTTCACTTCTCCGTTTCAATTTCTGTTTGTCTGAGGGTGAGTGTGTGTGTGTGTGTGTGTGTGTGTGTGTGTGTGAGCGACTGTGTTAAGGGTGATAGTAATAGAGTAAATCAGGCAGATAGGGGCAGAGCCATGCTCCTGGTTGCAGCCTAGTCTGTTAATCCACATGTAATTTCCCCAGATTCTCATCTTCTTCTCCAAATGTGAGGGGCTTTAGTCGGGGCCAAGGAAGCCCTACTGTTAATCCCTGTGATTTATACATCTCCACACACTGAGGATGTATGAGAGAGAAAGACAAAAATAGTGCGAGAGGGACAGACTCAGAAAAGAGAGACAAAGAGCTGAAGAGTATTCACACAAAGGACGCAAATAAACCGAGAAGACTCCCGATTCTGAAGCTGTTTTAGATGAGAATGATATGAACATTCAGAGCGTAGATGTTTGAGATGAGTGTGACCACCGTGACTGACAGTGTCTTAGAGCTAACCCCGTCTACACACCAAACTGCTGCAGTGGTCTGCATGTCATATAAAAGCCAGCCAGCCGAAGTCTGCTTAGAACGGGGGATATTACCCTGAATAACTTGCAAATAACTCGAGAAACTCAGTCTGTGGACGCCACTGTGTCCCATGTGTAATACAATAATAGATTACAGAGCCAGAGAAAGAGAGAGACGGAGGAAGAGAGACAGAGAAATCTAAACAGAGAGAGAGTGAGAGAACCAGACAAAGAGACAGACCCAGAGACAGAGAGTGAGGGGGAAAAAAAGATGGTTTGCAAATCACAGATGAGAAGCATAACCGTTCGACTACATCCCCCGAGGAAATATTACCTTTCAGCAAAATGCTTCACAGAGAGGCTACACTCACTTTACAGTGTGTGTGTGTGTGTGTGTGTGTGTGTGACAGTGTGTGTGTGTTTTTCAGCATAATGCTTACGGACAGGCTGCACTGTGCTTAGAGTGTGTGTGCCCTCCTCACACCGGTCGGACTCTGTTACCACGACGGTGGGTCAGGTCTTGGGCTTTGAGGGTGTGATGTCTGGACAGCGTATAGGCGTACAGTGCGAGCTGGTCGATTGTGACAGGGTTCAGGGATCTAGGGCTTAGAGGTCAGGGGTTACAGGTCAGTCGTAGGTGTACTCACCACCCTGGTCGGTGGGCACGGTGATGGCGGTGACCGGCCTGGGGAAGTGGCTCATCTCAGACACGCCGTTCAGCGACTCAATTTCAAAAGTGTAGTTCGCGTGAGCCGAGAAGTCCATCACCGTCACCGTGGAGTTCGTCAGGCCCTGGGGGCGGGGCACGAAGCGAAGCTCCTCCCCGCACAGCTGGCATTGGCCGGGCTCTGGGCCGCAGCGCTTACACAGGACGTTATAGGTGAGGTCCCGGCGGCCGCCCGTATCACTGGGGGGAGACCACTCCAACAGCAGGCACGTGTCGTTCAGGTGGAAGAGCACGTTACGCGGAGGGGAGGGAGGGCCTGGGAAACAACAGCCAAGAGGAAGGGGGGGGGGTATGCTTGGTTGTGTTGCTCCCTCAGAATCTCTCCAGTTTGGGGTGTTGTGAATATCAGAGCACGACACATACTGTGTGTTTTTCTATTTAGTGAAGGCTACAACAACAACAAAAACCTTGCTCTTGTAATGTCAAGTGTAATACTTTCACCAAAGTCTACCCAGAACAGGGAGCTTTTCATCAAGGTGGTGCATCTCTGCTGTGTGTGAAGTTATTCTGGGAGAGCATCAGCTATTGTGAGTGTGGGTGCATGCAGCCACTGAGCTGATGTGGGCAGGTACTATGTGCGTGTGTGTGTGTGTGTGTGTGTGTTGTGCTGTACACAACAGTCTGCCAGCTGTCAAAGGGGCGGTGTTAAAAGGCCTGGGGGATTTAAACTCTCTAGTCCTGCCAAGCTCACTGTCTGTCTGGACAAAAGGCTGGAGCCCTCTCCTGCCCTCCATCCCTCTCTCCTGCCTTCCCCTGCCACCAATCCCTCTTTCCTGCCCTCCACCTCCACTCCATCGCTCTCTCCTGTCCTCCCCCTGCCTTCCCCCTCTGCCTCCTCACCCCCCTTCTATCCTCCTTCACTGTCCTCCCCTCCAGCCAGCCCCTCTCCATAAATAAAACTCTCTCTCTCGTCAGCCCTGCTTTGTGTTTCTCTCTCAAGACAGATGAAGGGAGCACCTCCTCCTCCTCTGTCAGTATCTCTCCATTCTTCTCCTCCCCTCTTTCTGTACCCCCTCACTCTCTTTTCTTTCTGTCTAAGAGGCAAGCTGTGGCCCAGTGCCTATCAATCAGTTCCATTCTCCCTCAGCAGATCTCTATCAGCGCTCTACTCTCCTTTTCTTCTTTCCCTCTCACTGCCTGACAATGTGTCTTTCTCTCTCTACCTGTCTCTCTCTTCCTCATTCTACCTGTCTCGCTCTCTATCCGTCTTTGTCTTTCAGTCAGTGTCTCTGCTGCTGAGTATTTAATCACTACAGGACTGTACTGCAGTCTCCCGGAGCATAGTGACCGATGTTAAGACAATTATGATTTTGCCTGATTAATTAACTGATTGATGTTACTCACGTGTGCAGGCCATTGTGGGTGGATCTTTCTCAGCTCTGTAGAAACCCTTCTCACAGTGGCAGAGAGCAGCCCCCTCTCCATAGCTGGAACTGTGAGGTGGGCACTTAGAACACACGATGTTTCCAGCAAACGCCTTGTAAAATCCCGGTTTACATGCTGCAGAGAGAAAGACAAGGGACACTTTGCAATGTGGAAGGAAATACATACATACATACAGATAGTTGTCTTTATAGCAGGATATCAGACATAGGGGTGCGACAGGATAACATACAAAGATAGAATTAGAAATGACAGGGTAACATATATCTAGAAAGATGAGAAAATGAAGAATATAGAAAGCGTTAAAGAGAAAAATCTCTCCATTCTCTCCATTTCTTCTCCTAAACATCCTCCATCCTGTGCTCCCGCCCTCCCTCTCTCAACCTGCTGTCTTCTTCTAAAGCCTGTATGCCTCTGGGACAAATGGCATTTTAAATCCCTCTCAGCCTTTAACCGATGGTACCACACACACACACACACACACACACACACACACAGACACACACACACACACACACACACACACACCATCTCGCTGTACGCAGTCAGAGGAGAATTCCACTTTTGGGTCTGTCAGAGTGCCCATCGATTTAACAAGGTAACACAGGCAGAGCCATCGGAGGGCTTCACCTTGAGGGACTGAGGGTCTTGAGGCATGTGTGTGTGTAAGTGTGTGTGTTGTCCCCGGATGGATGGATAGAGTCTCTCCGTTTCTCCCTCTAATAAATGAACCTACAAGAGAGCAAGATGCCCTGAAACCAAGCCTGCTCAGATCAAATGGAAGCAATTTGGAATGACCGACAGACAGACAGACCAACACACACACACACACACACACACACACACACACAAACACACACACACACACACACAGCTAACTGCCATCTCACCAACACGCACATGTCTGCTATATCAATATGATGAGTGGCGTCCTTTGTAGCAGCACAAGGTTGTGTCATTAACCTCTGATACATGACTTCACACACGGCCCTGAGTCAGACACTGTCAGTCACCTATTCCCCTGGCTCTACTGTTTTAGTCTGTCAACGTAATGGCACTGCAGTCTGACCCTGCATAGCTGCATCCCACACACGCATGCATGCAGGCACACCTACACACACACAAACACACACACCTGCTAAAGTAAGCCAACCAATAACACACACGGTAAAAAAAAAAATAACACGCCAAGGACACACATATTAAGACCTTGCAGCTGGCTGCGTTCGAATGAGCTCTGCGAAAATGAAAAGACTGCTAAATGCATACAAGAGGTATTTGATTAACCGCATAATCATTTGATACCTTTGTGAATTACTTGTTAATTTGAAAATGACTGTGGTGAGTTTTCAAATTACGTTTCCAACAAGGCTTGCCTGTTAGTATAAATAGAACAAATACATTACAAGACAGCTATCAGCATAAAGTAATGACTGCTTGTGAAATAGTATGAATAATGGATGATCTACTGTGGAAAAACTATTCCTATAGGCTCTGTTCTTGTTGATGTGGTAACAGTGATTAAATCAGACCAGAAAGTAACGCGAAACACTCTGCGCCAGCCCTGACCGAGAGAGAAAGAGTGTGTGTGTTTGGGTGCTGGGCAGGAAGGAGGAAAGAGCATCAGACCCTAACCTGTAGGTGCCTGCAGGCTGGGCCAAATCTGGGCCTGTTTCCCAAGGTTAACGAGCTCTGGATATCATCCATCCACCACATGACCACCACACAACCCCAGATGGACCTTCAGAAAGCTCTCGGTCTGGGCTCCGGGCCCTAACGCACAGACAGACAGTAGTCGGATAGGGATTCCCACTGACCGCACCAGAACTGGCTTGCAGAAAAGAGGAGCAGAACAGCATGAGAGTCTTGGAATAGCCCAACAGAGACGCGTAGGGACCGCGTGTGTGTGTGTGTGTGTGTGTGTGAGTGTGTTTGTCTCTTTGTGCTCTCAGTGGGCGAAGGACCTCCCGTGGACTTCTCTCTCGTGACGGCGAAGAGCAGCGATTCCAAGAGAAGCACAATTCTGCAGCATTTACTATCAGAACCACATCAACAAATGTTGCAGAATAGTTCAGCTCTTGAAATCAAGAAAAGCGTGAGGCAATGCAGGCAGGGGATGAGATATCGCAGAGGTGGGATGTATCAGCAAGTCATTGTGTGTGTGTGTGTGTGTGTGTGTGTGTGTGTGTGTGGGGGGGGTGAGGATGAGATATTGTGCAGCTGAGATGTGCAACTGTTGCATATGGAGAATGAGCCTTTTTCAATCATGTCCCACAAAAAAGTGCTTTTCTCCTCTCCCCAATGAAACAATGTTTGTCCATATTGCTTTCCTCTGGGACCAGGGTAACTGGGGGTCAGTCTCGCTATCTGTCTGGAGCTCTGAGTACACAACTATTCATATTATTACCACACAACTACACACCACCGCCCGTCCCCATCCTGCTCTACATAGATATCATCTATCACCCCCCACAGGAAATGGAGTCGACATAGGACCCCGATACATATGAAGAGGTCATAGGTTAATAGATGAAATCATACTGATTATACAGTGTCGCCTGCGGCCCCTGTTAGACGTAGAAGAGAAATCTGACTAATTTACTGTACAGCCATGGGTCATGTTCTATTCGGTCAGAGGTTAAGCATGCACTCTTCACGCCAACCTTCCCCCACACCAACTTAGCTCACACTGAGAGTGAGAGGGCTCCGTCTTTCAGACGGCATTAACAAATGTCACACCTCTGGGGTCCATGATCACAGATTCTGTGATCCTCATTAAGATAGCAGAATGGTTCATCCGTTTTGTGTAAGCGATGACAGCTGTGATCACGAGTCCCCCTCCCCGGCCTCACTCTCTCCCCTCCCCTCTCTCACTCCCCCCTCTGTCCCACCCTCTCTCTCCTCCTGACGCTACTCTCTCTCTGTCTGTCTGGGGTGTTTACATCTTGACATTTGAGCGATCTCTCTCTGAGCCGTGTTTCCCCCCCAGAGCCTCCCACTTCACCTTGATGTTCCTGATCTAATCTCAGCTATTACAACCCAGATCTCAATCTTTACATGGCATTTAGCATCAACACGACCTGCTGTTGCACAACACACACCCGTGTCAGTCTGTGTGTGTGTCTGTTTGTTTGTCTGTTTGTGTGTGTGTCTGAATGCTTACTTCAGTTTATTGGCCTTTTAGCATTATTCAAGGATTCTTAAAAGTTATCGTCATTAACATTTAAGTAACATTTGTAATTGTCGTAATTTAGCAGATAATGCAGCATATTTACTGAAACATATAGAATAATCCTGTAGACACTATATTACTTTTGTAGTATAAACTCACAGAATTCCTTTTCTCTCTCTCTCTCTGCTACCATCCAAGGCAGAGGACGCCAGATTTACAAAGGAAATCACCCCATCCCTCCCAAAACGTCCTTGTTCAAATTGCTGAAATGTTGATGTGGAATGAAATGTCAAATCCAAATCCAATGTAAAGCCGGAAAATCAGCCATTATGTCAGATCTCCAATGTATAGCCAGAATATCAAACATTATGTCAGATCTCCAATATATAGCCAGAATATCAAACATTGTCAGATCTCCAATGTATAGCCAGAATATCAAACATTATGTCAGATCTCCAATATATAGCCAGAATATCAAACATTGTCAGATCTCCAATGTATAGCCAGAATATCAAACATTATGTCAGATCATGATGATAAATTTCAATTTGCTACTAGTGAAGGAATGAAAGTATCATATTTTTAGCATTTGTATCCCAAATATTGTTTATATAGGCTACCGAATTCAGCCTTTGAAAAGGCATTAAAATATTGAAAACTGATACGATAATAACAAATTGATCATCGCCAAAACGGGTCAGTAAAAATATTGCGTATAGAAGTGAAACAGTTAACTTGCAGTTAATAGATTTCTATTTCAAACTGGGCTACCGAGGAAATAATATGCTCACTTTGTCATCCATAGCCTAGAAAGGCAACTTGAGTGCACACATGCTGGTCACATCACCAGCTGGGTGCAGAAAAAGAGGAGAGGAAAACAGACAGACAGAGTCTCTAAAGCACAGTTTAGGCAGTTAGCCCCACCTGTCCCATCAGTAAAATCTTTGTGACATTATCGCAGTCTGAGATCTGACAACACCGGGGTTTTATGGACCTTTCAGAGGTCAGCCCAGCTTGCTGCTCCTTTACAGAAATGTTTCTCGAGTCTTTGGCCAAATGAACTAACTGAGTAGTAAACCTTTCATCAGACACACTTTAAAGCGGACAGTCCCGGGGAGAGATAGAGAGAGGGAGAAAAAGAAAGAAAGCAGGGAGGACTAGAGAGACCGACGGGGAAGGAGTCCCACAGTAAGTTGTCCTCTGAGACTAGGCAAGGCCCATGAGGCCAGTGACTGACAGTGGAACAGGGCTTTTATGGACTGACCAGCCAGCCACAGGGAAACAACGGCACCAGTTGGCCCACTGACTGACAAACTACACCTCAGACCGAGAAGGGAGACATGAGAATCTAACCCAAGCAACACTTTGGATTTTTACTTCAATACAGTTTAACATCAAACTAAGTCTCAGACTAAGCACGGCCTTCTCCGGTGCCCAACCGCAGTCATCTCCTCCCGCTCTCCAAACCTGCAGCAGATCACAGCAGTCCCTCCCATCCCTTCCTTTATCTGCTGGTTAATTATCTAATGCGGAGCCTGGATGTCATTTACCTCCCAGGAGGAATGATGGGATGCAGCGGGGGGGGTTGTCTCCTAATGGCACAGAGTTAATGAATACTTAATAAGGTGTTATGAAGATTGTTGTTGTGACTCGACCCAACTTTCCTTCCACATGACAGATGCCCATTGAGAGCTTTAATACCCTTTTAAATCACACACACACACGCACACGCACACACAAACACAGACACACACACACACACATCCACACACACACACACACACACACACACACATACATCCACAAACACACACACACACACGCACACACACACACACACACACACACACACACACACACACACACACACACACACATCCACACACACAAACACACACATCCGCACACATGCCCACACACTTTTTGTATTGTGTTAAATCACACTGAATGATGTTCGCTTGCGGCTTGGGGTCTCATTAGCATAAAAAACACTCTCTCTCTCTCTGAAATAAACAACGTCTGAGCGACGCCAGAAGAACACAACAAACAATGTTGAGATAATGAAAACATGAAAGGAGTCAATAACAACACTGAAGACAACCCCTCACTCTAACTCAAACTCTGTTTCAATGGATCACCATGTCTGCGACCAAACTTTACACTGTCACGTTCCCTAGACTTCATTCTACTTCAACTCTCACATCACATGAATAAGTGATACCTCTAATTAGATGAACGTCTAAAAGCAGCAGATCCATAAATATGCAAGCTACATATTGACACTGCCATATGGCAAGCACATCATTCTGCAGCAGATGGAAAAACATTTGTGATTGTGAATGCAGAGAGTTTTTCTGTCTGCAGTCTGCTGTCGAAACACCCGGCCGTTCTTGAATGTTTCTAAGAGACATACAGGA
This sequence comes from Esox masquinongy, assembly GCA_016801175.1. Classification (NCBI taxonomy): domain Eukaryota; kingdom Metazoa; phylum Chordata; class Actinopteri; order Esociformes; family Esocidae; genus Esox; species Esox masquinongy. The sequence goes on from JACXGI010016673.1 coordinate 9,481, forward strand.
CCATTAGAGAGAAAGAAAAGAGCTCAGTTTTTTGGGAGAATAATAAGAGAATGAGGAACAAAGCTTCAACAAAGCCTTCATGACGATCTCTAAGAGCTTCAAAAACCCTGTTCAAAGGTGGTTTTATATATTTATATACATACACGGCCAGGCAGGGATATTTAGTCGACACTCATTGGCTATGTTCCCTTTGTAACTCATATATTCCTTGTTTTAGTTAAGAGAAAAGGGATTCATGATTAGAGTTGACAAAGATGTGAGTTGCTGTAGCAGACTGACGTTTTCAGGACCAGCCACAGAGTCTATATGTGGACCAGAACGTGGGCTGGGTGTGTGTGGTAGTGTGTGAGTGTGTCTGTGTGCTACTGCGAGAATGTTTGCTTCTCAGACAGTTTGGCGTTATTTCATTAACGTTTCTAAACTGACAGGCTCTGACACACTGCTGCCTTTAAAGCGATTTTGCCCAGTGTTAAAACGGAAATTTGCAACAAATTTCCAACACTGTGCTGTGTGATTATTGTCAATAGAACTACAGTGGATATTACAATTGTTTATTTGCATTTTGTAATCTTTGACATAGCAGTCGGTAAAAATGTTATTTTCTTACTTTGGTCATTGCATGTATGCATTTACTTTCCTTCAAAAAAGAAATTCTAGATACCACTTGAAGTATTAAGAGCATTATAGTCTATAGTTTGTTATTGTGTAATTAAATATCACTGGACTCGGTCCCTGTTTTGAAAATTCTATTTCCCTCCCTCTTGCTATTCACAAATACAGCAAAATGTTGAAAGAATAATCTACATTTGTGAAAGATTATTAGATTATTAGATAATGCACATTTAAATTGAACAATATGTCAATAAGTCACATGATCACATTTAAAAATAGTGTAATATTTGTTTTCAGTTTGTATAAGCATTCTGAATATGACGCTCATTAGCATTAGCAGTTGTGTAAAGAATGACTGGTGGGGTTTGCTAGTGTGCATATTAAACTGGTCATTATCCATTCAGGCCGAATTACTTTCCAGTCAAAAGTCAATGCTTGAAATGTTGATAGACACAGAATATCTGAGAACAAATGCTGGGGCTAAAATGTTGTATGTAGATAACATTGGGATATTGAAATTTGCTGGGCCACAACTAGCTAAAGTCATAATCTATACAAAAGCTAATGCTAACTAGCTGTGCATTTGACTGCTCTTTCTGTGAAAACAGGATTACATATTCATCAATACTTTTCTCAAAGTAGAACTACCATTTTTAAAGTAAACATTAGCTACTGGTTTTGACAAATGTAATTGCTATTTAACAAAGTTTTGTTATGTTAATAAACTTGCGAAAGTGGAGAGACATTCGCAAGAAATTGGAATCTAGTTGCAGGCGCAATGGGGTTGTTAATCGTTTTCAAATGATTACGGAATTATTCATTCAGAGCAAAGTGAGTGAAAGTGCAATAGCTGGGAGAAAGTTTATTCCAACTGCTATCATGTTGGATGATGAAACGCTGCTTTATAAGATCAGCAGACAGCAGGCAGCAGCATGCTGTAGTAATTAGAAGAGAATGAGAGTATCTCTTTATTAATATTCTGATCTGAGGAGAAACACAGCTAGCACAGCATCAGCACTCATATTCAGTTAATACACAGACATGGCTATTTTCTCATTGCTCAGCTAAGCTTGATTATTACAGGACACCAGAGTATTAACCAACATAAACACACGACTGCTAGGATTAGTTCAGGTTCTAACCAATCCTCATTAAAATCTCCCACCACCTCCATCCGTCCCTATCCCAGCCACGCCGTGCAGGCTTCATTTGAATTCCCATCTGCCTGCAGCACATTGAGATGAATGGGTGGTGGGCCAGGTAAACTGAAGTGGTCTTTCCTGGTGCCAGATCACACCATGCTGAAGCAATTATACAGCAGGCCTTGGCCGGGCCCGTACACAAACAGCTTGTACTGTAGCCCGCCTGCCCGCGCGCTCTGCCAAGACCATTTCATTCTCAGGCAACACAGTCATTAGCAACTAGCTTAAGTGACAACCCTGCTCCCTCCTCCTGCTATTCAAATGCTATAATTGCACATTTATCCTGAATGCAAGCAATTAAATGGTAATAAGTTTTATTGAATCCGGTTTACCCACAGTAATGATGGGCAGTTGGAAAAAAGTATATTCCTGTGACGGACAGATATTACAAACAAACAGGTTCTGAATAGACAGGCAGACAGGATACGCGGAAAATAGTTTCAGGAAGAAAGCTACTCAGCCATTCTGTCTGCTGCGATAACAGTCACCACACCGTCATTCACACACTCATTATCTGATCCCTGGTCCTATGAAAGATGGGCATGCTTACAAAACGTGCTCCCTCGGATAGAGAGAGATAGATGGAATTCCACATAAAAACAGGGAAGGGAAAATAGATGAGAGCAAGTCAGTAATTAAGACAACTCATGAATATGAATGTGGTAAATGTTCAGGTTAATTATTCTGAGGTCCCAGTGTGCTTGTTCACAACTTCCCTCCGGAGGTGTGTGTTTACGAAGGAGAGAGGGCAAGATGTAGTGTTTACAGCTCTTCTCTCCCTGTGTGTGTCAAAGACACCGACTCGACTATTCTCACCAGAGCTAATTATCACATCTAAGAGCAACTAAAGTAAAGTGAAGTGAAGTGAAAAGGAGCACAAAAAAAAATCAAGATTGGTAAACACAGAAGATAAAAGACAACAAAAGACCTAGTGCAGGTCAATAGTGTGTGAAATAATGCAAGGCATGTGTTTCTTTTTTTTGGGTGTCTGGGTGGGAGACAAACTCTCCCACCCAGACACCCAACCAGTCAGTCCGTCAGTCAGTCTGTCTGTGTTTTCCAGTCTTTCCCTCCCCTACACAGAGCAGTTATGTACCGTGGCAAGCAGCTAATCAAGCCTTCACCCCCTTTCTCCACTTCTCCCTCTCATTTTGCCCTAGCCCTCACCCTGACAGCTCATCATACCACACAGAGAAGACTGAACGTCTCACTCGGTCTTCCTAACACCCCAGTTGACCCTTCCTCAGACACACGTGTCCGGGGTTGAGGCGTGCAGCACATGGGCCCCCCAACGTGTTGACTGGTCCTCCTTAGCCCAGCCATCTTGCATTACAGCCAGAATATATGGCTGGAATCATGTAGACATTTGTCGGGGATAAAAAGAACATGTAACGCATGGTGTAGCACACACAATGTTAAAATGGAAACGTCCTCTTAAACGTCTTGTTATGAAGAGAGAGCACATTCCTGTGCAGCGTGCGTGTGATTGCCGTGTTTATGGCTACGCTCATTTTGGGTGTCTAATTTCCCATCAAAATGGCCTTGGTTTACTGTATCTTCAGCGCCGCTTCTGACGTAAACACACATGCACAACCGCACAGCCAACCAGCAGTACAGTAGGGCATGTGTGTGCGTGTGTGTGTGCGTGTGTGTGTGTCTGAGAGGCAGCTCTGATCTATGGAGTGTAATAGTGTTTAATAACTGGTCCATTACGTGTCGTGGTAATCCCACTCTCTCATGCACCAACACACAGCCAATTCTATTTTCTCCGCCTCAGCTCTTTCACTACGCTGTAAAGCTCATTTTAGAAAGGCTTGGTGGAAAACTGCCCTCAAATATCAATTACCGCTTATGGGAAAAGGAGCTGATGGGTGCTACATTTCCAAATCCTTTAATATAATATTCATTCCGCTTTAATACGTTGTTTTTATAGGATGTGATAACAGCAAATGGCGCCGTTGGAATTAATTTAGATTGAACGTAATAGGAATGTGTGTGTGTGTGTGTCTGTCAACATCCTGTCAATGGTATTTCTTCCAGTCTCTGCGAGAAACGGGCAGCTGCATTGTGTGTGCGTGTTCATGTGTGTTCATGTGTGTGTGTGTGTTTGTCAGTAGAGTCCTGTCCATGCCAGCTGAACTGGGTGTGTGAATGCTTCATGTGGCTCTTTAATCATGTTGACCGCCAGCTCCCAAATTACAGCTGTCACCATCACAGCTGGACACACACACACACACACACACACACACAAATAGAAACACATACATACACAGCTGGACACCGGTGTGGTGAGCATTTTGGCACGTCGCCACTAAATGGCCCTCAGTGAGAGGCCTGCCTATCATACTCTGTCATAGGAAGACTCCGTAGCCCTGAAGAAACAAGGGGGAGAGTAAACGGGGGAGCGAGGGTGAAACAGGGAGGGGAATGGTGGAAGGGGAGAGGGGAGAGACCAGGGAGAGGGATGAGAGAGAAAGCTGGGTGGAGGAAGGAGAAGGGTATAGAGGGAGGAGGGGGAGAAGAGACATGAGGTGGGATGAGACATGGGGACAGATGGGGAAGGGAGGAGAGATGGCAGAGATGAGAGCAGAGATTTGACATGCCTGGATGGCAGGGAAGGCCTTGAAGATGAGAGACAGATAAGGGGGAGGTGATGGAGACAGAGGTGGTAATAGGGGTTGAAGTCATTACGATAGAATGACAGAACACACACACACACACAGATACACACAGGCACACACACACGTACACAGCAGAATGAAAACTCAGAGGTAATTTACCCTCCCTGCTTGCTCTCCCTCAGAAAGGTTTGTTAATGACTTAGCAGAGAAAGTCGTTAATTAGCTAGATGGCAGTTTCATTAAACCTTCCACTGGTTAGCCTGACTCACTCTGTTTCACCAGTGACAGCCCACTGGGTGACTCAGTGTGGTTCTTCTAGGACTCCATAGGACACACACATAAAGCCATGGAGCGATCTGATCACCAAGACCTCTCCAAATCCTGCTCTGCTCCTTGTCTGATTCTTTCCTGTTCTCTATTGATGATAGTGGACCTGGGCCGGGATGACATTCACTCTACTTGGAGAGCACGTGCTAGTACTTCTCCAATACTAGTGGAGATAGCTGGAGATAAACAAGCATATAATCACACAGTCAACTTGAATTGAATCACACAAGAAACTAGCATAAAATAAGACAGCCAGCTAGAATAAAATTCCACCGTTAACTAGCATAGAATCACTATAAAAAAACTAGCATAGCTAAACTAGAATAAAATCCCACCGCTAACTAGTATAGAATCACACAGCCAAATAGAATAAAATCACTTGGCTAAGTAGCATAGAATCACACAGCCAACTAGAATGATATCACACTGCTAATTAGTATAAAATCACACAGCAAACTAGAACAAAACTACATTAACTAGCACAGAATCACATAGCCAAAGAGCAAAGATTCACAAAGTGTGCTGTAGTCAAAAGGTACAGAAAGATTGGGACTTCAATTTGTTTTTATACATTTTTATTTTTAAATTTTTTATAAAACTCGTGAGATCTGTGAGAGCTCTTTGATGTTTCTGTAATGTGTCCGTGATGTTTCTGTAATGTGTCCGTGATGTTTCTGTAATGTGTCCTTGAGTTGTTTGTGAGTTGTCGGTGATGTATCTGTGAGTTTGTCTGCGATGTCTCTGTGAGTTGCCTCTGATGTCTCTGTGAGTTGTCTGTGATTTATCTGTGAGTTGTCTGCAATGTCTCTGTGAGTTGCCTCTGATGTGTCTGTGAGTTGTCTGCAATGCCTCTGTGGATTGTCTGTGATGTCTCTGTGACTGTAGCTGGTAGTGGCTCCCACGTTCACAACATGATGGATGAAAACAGCTTTAAAACCAAACTGGAACGGAAACACACACTCACACATCAGAAGCGACGGAGAAACACAAACATACACACACTCTCACATTGGAGGCAGCTTGTGTAAAATGGCTTATCTCCAAACATAAAGTTGTTTCATGAACTTTTTTAATTAAGCAGATTGAAGTGGAGAGTAAATGAGGGGGACAGTACGGACTCGTCAAAGTTCCTGTGACAGACCAGCCAATTAGCAGGTGTAGCTCGGATGGGAAGGGACTTGCCAGAGAGGAGAGGAACACACAATGACGGTGGGAAACACACGTGCACTAATACACAAACATACACACAACCAACACACACACACACACACACACACACACACACACACACACACACACACACACACAC
>JACXGI010016674.1:0-15541 GCA_016801175.1 Esox masquinongy
ACTTCTAGCTTTAGCGTCTTTTCCCTTATTTGGCATTCTGCCAGTTTATGACCGAATTCCAAAGGGGTCTGTTCTTGCTCCCAGCTATTCTAGTGAGATAAGGATCCTGTCATCCCCTCCTCTAATGCAGTTACAATATCTCTTAGTTCTACTTAGCCTCTAACAGACTTGCATGTTATCTTAATGCTATTGCCCCACACAGACCAATCAGAACTCAGTATGTGAGCATGTCCAGCCCCTTCTTTATCTCAGCCAGTCATGTCTAGCAAAAGTCCTGTATTTTCCGCTGGTTAATATGGAATGCCATTTAAGTCAATATTGAATAAATAAATATGGCTATGAAATAAATCCTGAAATAAAGAAATGAGGCAATAAATGTATAAATATATAAATGAGTCCATATATAAATAAATAGGTTTTTATTTCAAAGGCCTACTTTTATTTATTTCAGGGGACTTTTATTTCATAATGCCACATTTATTTCAAGGGACTTGTATTTCATAATGACACATTAATTTCATAATGACACATTTCCATTTGGTATATTAAAATTAATGGGCCGTGGTTATCTCACAGTTTCAGACCAAAGCAATAGCAGCACTGAATCACTGAATTTGAATATAAGAGAAGGGTGCGAACATTTCTGGCGTATTGAAAGGACAGTAGGCTACATCAGAAAACATTATTGCTCATTGTTCAGATGCATGCGATGTCTGATTCCCAAAAAATCTTCTCAGAATTATTGAGTAAGCTATAAGTTATCGAAAAACCGAGAGGTATTATTAGAAAAAAATGAGGTAAAAAATTGGACTGGTAAAAATATCCTTGATTGTATAATTATTTAGCATAATACATTTGAAGATTTACATTTTAGATTTGCATTTGATGAATTAGCCTACACAATAAGCTGAATCTCCTATTGAAAACGTGTGATAAGTAGCCTATATCGTTTGTATTATGTTTCAATAATAGCCTTATTAAATTTTTGAATGGTCATGAAAATCTTGTATTTCATTTGTCAAGATTACAATGTCCATTTTTACGTTCAAATAAGAAACCAGCAGAGATAAAGTGCATATTAAAAGCATCACATATATGGTTTTTTCACTTAGAATATGGGAGTCTGAGGTAATTTGCTTGGGCAGGCAAATAGCAGAATTTCCCTGTTTCAGTGAATTAACGGTTTTCCAGAATTTTACAGGATCTCCAGCCGAATCTGACATTGCACTAAGGAAATAGTTGGATTTAGCCTTTTTGACAGCTGCGGTATTTATTTCTTAATTGCCTAAAAAGCAGCCATTCTGCTGTGGCACCCGTTTTCCTAGCTAAGGCCCAGGCCTGATTCTTTAGCAAGCAACCAAGTTTATTTATATAACACAATTCATACATAGAAGCAATTCAATGTGCTTTACAATGAAAAAATACCCTACATCATAAAATAACAGCATAAAAAAATGCAATAGTATTAAAACAGTCAGATTGTTACACTTCTCTAACTCAGCTGTCTCCAGGGGGACTGCATGAACTTCAACACCCCGGTATCTCAATCCTCGCATTCTAGCACTAGGATGAACCAGTCAGTCCCTTTGTGAGATAATCTTTACATCAATGTCTTACTTGGCTCTCTCCAGGAGGACATTTATGCCATGTCTGTACATGCATTTTATATTCATCCTCAATGAATTACAGTTACCATAACTGTTTACTGTACCACCCCGGTATCTCAATCCTCACGCTCCAGCGCTTGGATGAACTCGTCAATCCTTTTGTGAGAAAATACCCTACATCGATGTCTAAACAGCAGCACAAGAACTTGCATTATCTGTCATCCGCAGATTGTTATATTTACACAGAGGTTATTCCTCTGATAGCACCAGAACTTGCATTACGATTGGTAAAAGATAGCAAAATGGAAATTTAATAACAAAATAAATCGAAGAGAGAAATATAAAATACATCATAAAATAACAGCCTAATAATAAAACATAGAAAATAGAAATAGAATAAAAACATGATAAAAGCATAGGAAGCAATAAAAGCTGTAAGGCTAAACAGTGCGGTTAAGTTAAAGCGCTCAGTCATAGGCATGTGAAAAGAGAAGTGTTTTTAACCTGGATTAAAAATTGATACGTTTGGGGCACGTCTAAGATCTTCTGGTAGTTTATTCCAGTTGTGTGCAGCATAACTGCTAAATGCCGCTAGACCATGTTTAGTTTGGACTCTGGGCTCTACTAGCTGACCTGAGTTCATGGATCTAAGAGCCCTGCTTGGTTTAAATTCTTCTAACATATCGGAAATGTATTCGGGGCCTAAACCATTCAGTGATTTATACACTAAAAGCACCACTTTAAAATCTATTCTGTAACTGACTGGATGCCAGTGCAAAGATTTAAGAACCGGAGTGATGTGCTCCGTTCTCTTGGTCCAGGCTAACATTCTAGCAGCAGAATTCTGTGTGAGCTACAGCTGTTTTACAGTCTTTTGGGGGAGTCCAGTTAAGAGGCCATTACAGTAGTCAACCCAACTAGAGATAAAAGCATGGATGAGCTCCTCTTGGTCTTTTTGGGACACCAGGCCCTTAATTCTTGCTATATTTTTAAGATGGTAGAATGCTATTTTGGTGACCACTTTGATAGAAAAAGGTTAGATAATTATTGGGAGAACCAAGGATTAGATAGATTTTTTACTCAATGGTTCTTGAACAGAGCATGTTTATCTGAGAGTGAGGAAAAAATAGAAGCGGGTCCAGAGTGGAAAAAATAGATAAGAGCTCTGAATTATATAGATCGGAGATAAAAGCTTGCTGAGAGACGCTTTATAATTTCTCTAAATGGGGGTCAGGGTAATTAAGCCTGGAATTTTTAATACAAGAAATAGGACAGTGGTCACTGATATCATTTGCAAAAACCCCACTGGCTGTGTATTTATGTGGGGTATTTGTTAGAATGATGTCTAGCAGTGTAGATTTTTCAGGGTTGATAACATTAGGACGGGTTGGTTTAGTTATAAGTTGAGTTAGATTAACCTCAGTACAAATGTCTTTTAATATATCAGACACTGGTAAACACCAATCCAAATTAAAGTCACCCAAAATCAGCAATTCAGAGTTTGCATGAATAGACAATGCATCAGACAGATTGCTTAATGAGCAAGGAGGAGCTGAGGGGGGCGATATACCCCTGCTAAAGTTAAATGAGTGTTATTGCCAAACAGAACTGTTAGCACTAGGCATCAGTGGGTGGTACCGTTCATGTTTTTACAATGACATAGGTGGCTGGCGTGGTCGGTGTATTTAAACCACACAGACCCCCAGGTGTTGGTCATTCAGACTAGCCTGAGTAAACCTATGTGAACATTACAAAACACGGCGGATTCTACAGCGATCAACATTGGGTTAGAAACACAGGTGAAGGTTAACAGCTTAACAGCTGCACAAGCAAGTTGGCAAGAAAATACATTTGGGTGGCGATGACATGATGAAGATGCCACCCCCGAAGAAACCGATAAGGCATTTAGCTTGAATTCATCATCTACACCAAGATATGTTAGCACAGGAGTGGAAGTTGGAAGACGGGCAAACTGGTGGATACATGTTGAACCCAGAGATACCAGAAGTCGCATTTTATGAATTGTCTGAAGGTGAGGTGTTTAAACTGATCAAAATCCCTTTAATGCTAGTTCATGGAGCGCCTTTCGAAAAGTGTTTTATTTGGGGCCAAAACAGGGCACGCATAATATGGTAGATTTGTTGTTTAAAGTCATCGAAGGACTTCAGCAGTATGACTCGGTTAGATTGGAGCTATTTCCGGAAAATGTCGGCAAGTTGGTGTGACTGCGACTGCACACTGTTCGACTGACATACAACCCTGAAGCCCCGCCTTAAGCACACAATCCTCAACACAGCATAAAAACAGACAGCCTGTGACAATCAAGCCGCCGGCAGACTGTACTGTACGAAACAATGTCTCAAGAATAGAACCAACCGGATATTGAAGAGCCCAAAGCTGAGGACTGGCTGGATGACGCCTTTGATGACAACGCTGAATCCGGCTATCGATTCAACCGTCTTACCCAACAAAGAATTTACCATTGGCTTGACCGGCCTGGCGCTCAACTAGGACGTCTTAATCTATCATACAGTGGATATAAAAAGTCTACACACCCCTGTTAAAATGCCAGGTTCTTGTGATGTAAAAGAATGAGACAAAGATAAATCATGTCAGAACTTTTTCCACTTTTAATGTGACCTATAACGTGAAAAATTCAATTGAGAAACAAACTGAAATCTTTGAGGGGGGAAAAATAAAAAATAACCTGGTTGCATAAGTGTGCACACAATTAAACTAATACTTTGTTGAAGCACCTTTTGATTTTATTACAGCACTCAGTCTTTTTGTGTAGGAGTCTATTAGCATGGCACATCTTGACGTGGCAATATTTGCCCACACTTCTTTGCAAAAGTGCTCCAAATCTGTCAGATTGCGAGGACGTCTCCTGTGCACAGCCCTCTTCAGATCGCCCCACAGATGTTCAATTGGATTCAGGTCTGGGCTCTGGCTGGGCCATTCCAAAACGTTAATCTTCTTCTGGTGAAGCCATGCTTTTGTGGATCTGGATGTGTGCTTTGGGTCGTTGTCGTGCTGAAAGGTGAACTTCATCTTCAGCTTTCTAACGGACGCCTGAAGGTTTTGTGCCAAAATTGCCTGGTATTTGGAACTGTTCATAATTCCCTCCACCCTGACTAAGGCCTCGGTTCCAGCTGAAGAAAAACAACCCCAAAGCATGATGCTGCCACCACCATGCTTCACTGTGGTTATGGTTTTCTTTGGGTGATGTGCAGTGTTGTTTTTGCGCCAAACATACCTTTTGGAATTATGGCCAAAAAGTTCAACCTTGGTTTCATCAGACCATAACACATTTTCCCACGTGCGTTTGGGGGACTTGATGTTTGTTTTTGCAAACTTCAACCGGGCTTGGATGTTTTTCTTTGTAAGAAAAGGCTTCCGTCTTGCCACCCTACCCCATAGCCCATTCATATGAAGAATACGGGAGATTGTTGTCACATGTAGCACACAGCCAGTACTTGCCAGAAATTCCTGCAGTTACTTTAATGTTGCTGTGGGCCTCTTGGAAGCCTCCCTGACCAGTTTTCTTCTCGTCTTTTCATCAATTTTGGAGGGATGTCCAGTTCTTGGTAATGTCTCTGTTGTGCCATATTTTCTCCACTTGATGATGACTGTCTTCACTGTGTTCCATGGTAAATCTAATGCTTTGGAAATTCTTGTGTACCCTTCTCCTGACTGATATCTTTCAACAATGAGATCCCTCTGATGCTTTGGAAGCTCTCTGCGGACCATGGCATTTGCTCTGAGAAGCAACTAAGAAAATGTCAGGAAAATCCTACTAGAACAGCTGAACTTTATTTGTGATTAATCAGAGTCACTTTAAATGATGGCAGGTGTGTAATGACTTCTATTTAACATGAGTTTGAATGTGATTGGTTAACACAGCCACATCCCCAGTTATAAGAGGGTGTGCACACTTATGCAACCAGGTTAATGTAAGGTTTTTATTTTTCATTTTTCCCCCTCGAAGATTTCAGTTTGTTTTTCAATTGAATTGTTCACATTATAGGTCACTTTAAAAGTGGAAAAAAGTTCTGACATGATTTATCTTTGTCTCATTCTTTTACATCACAAAATCCTGGCATTTTAACCGGGGTGTGTAGACTTTTTATATCCACTGTACCTGCACCACAGGTTTTAAAGATCATCAAAGCAACATTGAGTATTGTCCTGGAAAACATTGTTATGGCTAATCTCCACAAAGCATGCATCAGATGTGAAGAGGACCACCTGAGCAAGAGAAGACATTCTGACCCATTATGATGACATTGTGAAGACAACCGCAACTGAAACGTGCTGGTCAAGGCTTTGAATGCATGTGGTTTTCAAGCACGGCTGACTGAAATTCATTTGGCAGCTAAGAACTTTCTGCACACACTCAAGTCGGAGCCATACATCACACAGAGACTGAGTGAGAATAGGGATGAATACATGGATAAATGTAATGTTGAAACTGTATGCAAAGCAGTTGAGTCTTGGTGCGACGAAACCAAAGAGTCAAAGTGTCAAAATAGTTTCAACAGAAATCTGAATGTTCGTGTCTCTCTTCTGAAATTTGTGGACATTGTGTCCACAAAGACTTGAATAAAACAATGTTAAACACGTATTACTTCTCATTATAGACCCAATGCTCTACAATGTCTGAACAGGTTATGAAAAGTATTTACCACAATCCGTCAAACCCTGGTGCTTACGTGGGTAGAGAGGGTTTGAAAAGAGCGTACTTGGAAATCCTAAAAAATTGTGTGCCAAATGACTGGCTATTGGCCCAGGACACATAAATTACATAGATATTAATTTTCAAAGAAACATTATTGTTCATGATATAAATTCACAATTTCAGTTGGATTTGGTCGACATGAGTGCTTATAGTATGGAAAACGATAACATGAAATTTATGTTAACATGAATGGATGTGTTAAGCAAATACGCCTGGATGCGTGTGCTGAGAAATAAAAGCGCTATCGAGGTAAAGCGGGCATTTGAAGACATTAAAAGAAGGAAGAACCCCCAAAAAAGTCCAAACGGACAAGGGGAATTTGTTTTTTTATTCACATTTTGAATTGTTGATGAAGTACAACATAAAACATTTTGCTACAGGAAATGATGTCAAAGCGAGCATCGTTGAGAGATTTAATAAAACAATTAAATCACGAATGTGGCGGTATCTCATGGCTGCCAACACACATTGTTATGTTGATGTGATTCAAGATTTGGTTCGGGGTTACAATCAGAGCTACCATCAGTCTATTAAGATAAAACCTGTTGACGTTTGTGAAGAAAATGTTAGACTATTTCTCAAGAACATGTATGGTACAACAATGATGAGAAATGGAAATCAAAGTTACAAGTTCCGAGATACTGTGAGACTCTCAAAGTTGAGAGGGCGTTTACAAAGGGCAATGAAAAAGGGTACACAGCTGAATATTTTACAATAACGGAATGCGTTCCTAGGGTGCCGCCTGTATATAGAATAAAAGATAATGACAGTGATGTGATTGTTGGAACCTTTTATGAACAGAAATTACTGAAAATAATCGTGGCTAAGGATAAAACTTTTAAAGTGGAAGCAATTCTTGATGATAAAGTACAGAAAGGTAAGAAAATGAGTCTCGTGAAATGGCTTGGTTGGCCTGAGAAATTAAATAGTTGGATAGCATCGGAACAAGTCCTTGACCTACAAACAGGATAAGAACACTAGGATTTGCTGGACCACGTCTTTTACAGCGACTGCGATCAGCATGGGTGATGGCGGTTTCGACATAACGCTACCAAGTAACTCATCGAGGCATATCTATCCATACGATTTGAGTTTGAGCTATACCACAAAATTTGCCAAAGGTATAGATTTGAAAGGGAAGTGTCTTTGATAGAATTCCAATACCATGGGTATGGGTGGGGAATGAGGAATTAAAAAATAGAATGTTTCTAAAAAATAAGCCCCATTTTAGTTTAAAATTTAGTGCAAAGTTGGAACAGATATTAGACTTAAAACCAGGCGAATGGTGGTACGCCCCATTTCCTGTAGATATTCTGGCAGGGTTTAACACCGTATACATCTACACAGATATAATTGATTATCAAAGAGTTGGGGACAGTCATGTCCCACTGTTGAGAACTACATATTACAGAGGCAAAAATGAAGTTGTCATAATGACGTACGACAAGCCACACTACATACCTCTTAGCAAGAGTCAGTTTGATGAGATTTGTATTGAAGTAAAATCTGATCTGAATCAGTTGGTTTCATTCGTAGTGGGGAAGGTGATTGCAAAATTACACTTCAGACCAGTCAAACAATCTTTTAGACTATAAGATGCAGTCTCAGAAACTATGATGCTCCTCAAAGGTATATATTGCTCCTCAAAGGTATATATTGAAAGGTATATTGAATACTATACAGCGCAGGCCGGTAATGGTTTACCGGGTTATCATGGTAGTGTTGCAATGTACGGGGCGGGTTTAGGGGGCCTTTTCCGGATGGCTATACCTTTTTTCAAGCATGATTTCTCAATCGCAAAACCATATTTGAAAAATGCAGCAAGGAATATAGTAGGCGAGGTCATCAGCAACGTCATGGCTCGCCAAATAAAACAGCAGGATGGATCTGGATTGACGGTTATGACTCGAGGTGTTAGAAAGAGACCACCCGGTAGGAGGAGCCTACCACAGGGTAAAAAACGTAGGATTGAGACAAAAACAAGAGCCGCTGTTAAAAGAAAACATACCACTCAGAGGACACTCAAAGGGAACACCGCAAGACTGATAATTTTTTTTTTTTAAAGATAGCACTCATACACCGTATGTCTGGTGAATGTATGAAAACAGAGTTGGATTTATTCACAGTCCCCTTCACACAGACATCTATTGAGAAAAATACATACGTTGAAATACCAACCCTATCAGCAATAGCAGACGCAGCCCCTCTGGAGTTCTTTATTGCTGGAAATGGTGAAGATTATATTGATCTGAACAATACTTTGCAGTACCTACATGTAAAAGTCACTAAACTGAATGTGGCTAATATTATTGATGCCGGAGCCAGTGTCCGTGTTATCAACTACCCGATAGCCACCCTATTTTCACAAGTGGATGTCTCCTTGGGTGATCATTTAATTAGTCGGAGTAGCAACACATACCCCTACAGAGCTGTTATTGAGAGCAATCTGAATTATGGAAGTGAATTTTTAAGACAATTTTCAGCCTGTTTGTTTTTCAAGGACACCGCAGGACACATGGATGTTACGGACCCTGCAGGAGACAATAAAGGACTTCTGAAAAGGGCTGCATATTCAGCGAGTAGTACAACATTCGAAATGATCGGGCCTGTTCACAGCGATAACCTTTTGTCTTATGGGGGCAGGGGATGTGCGTTATCGTTTGCACATAGTATCAGCATCACTCTTTATCAAGAAAGTGAGTGTATCACCAGCCGTGAAACTTGGACACGCCCAAGCACTACTCTCAACCAATGCAAAGTATCCGATTGAAAGGGTGTGTATGAAGACTTTTAGTTTACCTGCAGGGAGTGTTTGTAACCAGAAAACCTATTTTTAGGACCCCTACCAAAATGCATTGTCATTGGATTGGTGGACAATGACAGATTTACAGGAAGTTACACAAAAAATCAATTTAATTTCAAACATAATTTGGAGTTCATGGCTATGTATGTGAACGGTTAGCAATTACCTAGCAAACCATTCAACCAGATTACACATCGGGGTCAGCAGTACGTGAATTTTACCAGTTGGCACTAGCTTCAGGAAAACACCTAAAGGACCAGGCCATGGCTATTGACCGGTCTGACTTCTTACACGGCTATGCTCTTTATGCATTCAACTGTGCACCGCATGAGGAATGCAGTCAACACTTATCCCTGATTAAGTCTCGGAATGTCCGACTTGAGATGAGATTCAGTGAAGCACTACCCCACACAATTAATTTGGTTGTTTATTCAATTTTTTACTCCATTATTGAAGTGTCCAATCAGATGCAAGTCATGGTTAACTACTGTTAGGAAACATTACCCAAACAGATGAGAAATGAATACCGCAGAGTTGACTGGCGTGGTGAACCAATTTTCATCTAGGACTCATTTCTACGGTGTGCTGGCATGCGACCAACTACCTGGTGGACCTGTCCGAGATGTAGCATCAATGATGATTGTTAATACGCATTAAACTAATCACAGGCTGGCTACTTACATCAAAGATGATGGTGTCGGAAGGTTTTATGACAGTTTTGGAAACTCTCCAGATTTAGGGATTTTCCCAAGTCAATCAAGGCTTTTCTGCAAACCTGTGAGTGTTTGGAATACAGCTCAAAACAAGTCCAGGATGTGATTTTGACCACTTGTGGACAACATTGTGTGTTCTTCCTCTATCAAATCACAAGAGGTCTGAGTTATAAAGATGTTATGTCTTTTTATACTGACGATTTATGAAAAAATTATGTTTGTCTCCAAGTTTGTATCTAAGATGTATCAGAGTAAGCGTGATAGACAAACGTTTAATTGTATACAGCATGCTCAATCTTGTGAATCATTTCATTTGCGTCATGGTTGTTAAAGAAATAAACAGTTAAAAGTATATATTATGCTTGTTTTATTGTTCAAAAATAATGGCAATTGTAAAACAACATTGATGTTTACATAGCATTTTTCATACAACAAATAGGCAGGGCAAAAACATACACTTTGACGATGAATCACAAATGATTATAAACAACATGTAAAATAAAATATATACACATTAAAATGGAAGCCATTTTGTGGGGCCTTTGGTAGGGAATACAAAGAAAGCTTTGGTTGATTAATAACCAGTTGCGGGGGATTGGTACTAGAAGTAGGTGCCGGGGGTGTGGCTAAATAATCCTGTGTGTCGCCAGGTGTTTGTTTATACAAATTGATTTCACACCTTACAAGCTCATTCGGAATAGTTGTAAAAGGCATGTTGAGACATGCCATGGCCTCTAAGAACTCCCCCCACCCCAAAGGCCTTCTAGCGTCAGCAATGTTTGTTGGTTACTGTCGCACTTTTAACCAGATCCAACAAGTGCGAACCCTTGATTATCTCTCCTTTGAAAATGAATTCACCGTTTGAAGTCCGTGGAGTCAAACTTTAGACCTGAGCATTCTATTTAGAAGATATTCAACATTCTTCTTACTCTTCACAGGCACATTGTCCAAAATGTAATGAACAAGGTTAACATAGATTAGCCTTAGATTAAGAGCAATTTCACAGAGTGATACAATGGGGTCTGTGGAAGCGGTTTCTAAAATAAGTTTTCGTTGACTTGGCGGAGCTTTAAATAGCATCTTCAACAAGGTTTCGTGACCGTACGTTTTTGGCCCACCACTAACAAATTGTGCGATCCTGTCACCATCTGGTAACTCATCGGTCAAGTCACCCAAGAATGGCTCCAGTGGGGGCACCCAATCCCTGTGGCGTGTGACAAAGATCACCAAATCAGTGTCTGTGTAGAGTACACATCTATCATCTTCTCCAAGAGTGATTACAACTCGAGTCTAGCATAAGCTTTTGTGAATGCGACAATAAAAATGTTGTCATTACGTGGTTTGATTGGTGTCTGTTTTGTGTAACGCCACTGTACCATCGCAGTTGTGTCTGAGATGAAAGAGAAATAACCAACTTCTATTTCACTGGAAAAAAGGTAGTGGCTAAACTCCTCCGGATCTGTAATTAACATTGTGTTCATAAGGTTAGACCGCTCACCCATCTTACCCCAAAGACTATTCATTGCCAATTTAGCCAAAGATTGCCTACCACTGTTTACAACATATTCCTTATCAAGCTGCACACCCTCCTTTTCATGATATTCACAGATATACTGTTCTTTAGCATCATCGTCAACCACTGATGGTGGGAACCCGCTAGCTTCTTGCTTGTGCTTCAGGAATGTTCTCATGTAATCTGCAAAAAGAATATCTGATGTCCTGGTGAAATTCCAGACTTCAAATATTTTCACAATGCAATAACCTTTCTCAACAGCCTTAACCAGCTCAATAGAAACCCAGGTACCAGTTAAAGCTCTTTCTGAATCAGTATGTGAGCAGTCACTTGGTTTTCACACAATCTACACAAGGGAAAGAACAGCTTACCACCGACCCTGTGCGGTAAAACAGGGTGATATAGGCCTTTCAGCGGACACACGGTTGCACTAACAATATCAAAGTAGGTGTCTAGTGGTTTGAAATCTCAACAGATTATGTTTGGGTGCCCAATCGGATAAGTCTTTGTCCTGTTGCAGAATGTGTAAAGACTACAGACATCGTTATACTGAATAGTCACCCCTTCTTGAGTCTTAAACTTCAAATGAATTGCATTGGTACGACCACCGAAAACAGCATCCCGAGGGTCAAGGCTCTCTGGAGCATCAAAGTTCTTCAAGAAAGCTTGGACATCTGTGGATGTGTTTTTAAGCTGATTCCACTCACACTCCCATACAGCTCTGGAAAAAATTAAGAGACCACTGCACCTTTTTCTTTCCTTTCCAAAAAAGTAAAAAAGGAAGGTTTTGAGTGAGGAACAGAAGGGTTAAAATTAAGAGACAAATTGAATGCTTCTGTTCCTCACTCAAAACTTTCCTATTCAACTTTTTTAGAAGGAAAGAAAAAGGTGCAGCGGTCTATTTTTTTCCGGAGCTGTATGTACTGAACATGTGCATTGTGTTGTTCTTTTAAAGCTTCAAGCTTTGCCAGCCATTGCTGGTGCATAAACCCATACTGAATCTTTGTCACCGGGTTGGTGCTTGTTGAACAATGACACTTTGGGTGACCGTGCCAGAAACAGCCTAGAAAATCATAGGCTGTGCACACACCATCGTGTTCAGCGTATCCGTCAACATAGTATGCCCCGATTTCCATTTCACCCCGGTTCAGGGCATCCTGTATTGATATATTCTCATCAGAGTCCAGATATTCAAGCCATTGGATTGAGCTGCTTGAGAATGTCTTCTGACAACGATTTTAGTTGTCTGAGGGGACCAATGCAATTGTGTCTTTGGTGAGGAACCTGTTGCAAAACAATTTCATGCAAGCCGAAGCAATCGTAATTGATCGGAAGGGGTCAACACCACCACATTCCAGGATCTCAAGTCTGTAACGCATACAACCCTCTCTCAGTATGACCAAATCATTCACGCAGTAAGCCTTTATCTCATCCTTCATGACAAAGGTGTCTGTGGAAACCATTACGTACCATTGCAAAAACTCATCTTTTTCTATAGCCATCATGGTATTCACACCGTAGTAAAGTGGTTCTGGATGGGGTCCAACATAGCTCTCGTTCTCCTTGATGTTAAACTTGTAAGGAAAGTAGTCTTTTTTCAAATCCTTAAAACATATAGCACGCGGTAAAGCCGCCAGCTTCATCTGTAGGAAGCAATGACTATCAATGTATCTCTGACTGAATGTGCTGTCTGTAAGAATCATGAGCTTGCTACCATCAGCAATAAGCGTCACGCCTAGTGATGGCCATTCGAGGCTTCATTAGCATTATTTTAGCACCAGGATATTATGCTGGCAGCACTCAGATTTTCTTTATCACAATAAAAGCCATCATTGAAATGTATAAGGCAATATAGTTAGCAATCTAGTCTGTGAAAAAGAACAGACAAGAATAACATTGGAACGGACATTAAACATAAAATGTACAGACTATATTGATAACTATATTACCTCAATAAGGTAATATACCTTAATAAGGTAATATATTACCTTATATTACCTTATTTCTATGATGGCTTTTGTTTTGTTAAAGAAAATCTGAGTTAGCACTGCTAGGATAATATCCTGCTGCTAGAAGAATGGTAAATAAAGCCTCGAATGGCCATCACTAGTCATGCCAATACCGTTATTATCAAAGTGTTGCGTCAAGATGTAACCATCAAAACCTTTCGAGTTGTGTGCTATAAAGGTGTAGTCAGTATATTTCGGTTGCCTAAACTTTTGGAAAAAAGCAGCAACACAACCATCTCCGGCCGAACACCACGTCTCGTTATCAAAGCTTATTGCACAAACAAAATTTGCAGTGTGTATACCATTCACCGGATTGGCAATTGTCTCAAAATCATAAAATATGTAGCGCTCACTGGGTTCCTCAGGTTTAGAGGGTTTAATGAAACATTGATGATTCATTTCAACAGTCAGATCCACGTTACAATTGGGACACATGTTAGCTGTGCACTTGTGTAGTTTATAGTTGGTAAAACTAGCAGTGTATTGATGGCCAGCATCGACACATTATTTCTTCTGGTCACACCTACTAACCCAACGACCTGCACCTTTGTGGAACTTCAAGACTTTATGATGGCCATAACAAAAGTCAGAATAACATATCCGCTTACAGTCCAGGCACTGTTTGTGTTCCGAGGCTGGGTATGACAATCTGTATGTAAAACATACACTACAGCTGTGTTTACAACGGTGATCACTACGGGTGTTAAATCCTGTATAACACCACTCACAAGACATATGGCACCCCCAGAAAACCTTTTAGGTTTGTGATGCCATAGAAATGGTTGTCGTGTAAGTACATAAAAAAAAGCGAAAACCCCCATCGCAGGCTCGGTGAAAGACAACAATTTTACACCCTGTCATTTGTTCAAACCGGACGATATCTGTGAATGTCACACAATCATCTAACGCTACAGTGGGGCAAAAAAGTATTTAGTCAGCCACCAATTGTGCAAGTTCTCCCACTTAAAAAGATGAGAGAGGCCTGTAATTCATAGGTACACTTCAACTATGAGAGACAAAATGAGAAAAAAAAATCCAGAGAATCACATTGTAGGATTTTTAATGAATTTATTGGTAAATTCCTCTGTAAAATAAGTATTTGGTCACCTACAAAAAAGCAAGATTTCTGGCTCTCACAGACCTGTAACTTCTTCTTTAAGAGGCTCCTCCACTCGTTACCTGTAATAATGGCACCTGTTTGAACTTGTTATCAGTATAAAAGACACCTGTCCACAACCTCAAACAGTCACACTCCAAACTCCACTATGGCCAAGACCAAAGAGCTTTCAAAGGACACCAGAAACAAAATTGTAGACCTGCACCAGGCTGGGAAGACTGAATCTGCAATAGGTAAGCAGCTTGGTGTGAAGAAATCAACTGTGGGAGCAATTATAAGAAAATGGAAGAAATACAAGACCACTGATAATCTCCCTCGATCCGGGGCTCCACGCAAGATCTCACCCCGTGGGGTCAAAATGATCACAAGAACGGTAAGCAAAAATCCCAGAACCACACGGGGGGACCTAGTGAATGACGTGCAGAGAGCTGGGACCAAAGTAACAAAGGCTACCATCAGTAACACACTACGCTGCCAGGGACTCAAATCCTGCAGTGCCAGACGTGTACCCCTGCTTAAGCCAGTACATGTCCAGGCCCGTCTGAGGTTCGCTAGAGAGCATTTGGATGATCCAGAAGAGGATTGGGAGAATGTCATATGGTCAGATGAAACCAAAATAGAACTTTTTGGTAAAAATTCAACTCGTCGTGTTTGGAGGAGAAAGAATGCTGAGTTGCATCCAAAGAACACCATACCTACAGTGAAGCATGGGAGTGGAAACATCATGCTTTGGGGCTGTTTTTCTGCAAAGGGACCAGGACGACTGATCCGTGTAAAGGAAAGAATGAATGGGGCCATGTATCGTGACATTTTGAGTGAAAACCTCCTTCCATCAGCAAGGACATTGAAGATGAAACGTGGCTGGGTCTTTCAGCATGACAATGATCCCAAACACACCGCCCGGGCAACGAAGGAGTGGCTTCGTAAGAAGCATTTCAAGGTCCTGGAGTGGCCTAGCCAGTCACCAGATCTCAACCCCATAGAAAATCTTTGGAGGGAGTTGAAAGTCCGTGTTGCCCAGCGACAGCCCCAAAACATCAC
>JACXGI010016675.1:0-15479 GCA_016801175.1 Esox masquinongy
CACACACACACACACACACACACACACACACACACACACACACACACACACACACCTGACATTTCCCCTATTCCCTAATCCCAACATCCATAACCTTTATCCATAGACCTAACCTGGTTGTAACACCTAAACCTAACCACTAACGCCAACACCTAAAAACAAAACTAAATTCTAACACTCACCAACACGTTTACCCCTAACCTAACACCTAAACCGGACAGTCCCTCACCTTGATAGGTGTGAGGTGCTGAAACTGCCTGTGTGGGTGCTGGATGATCTGCTGAGGCGTCGACCAATCAGATGAGGAGTACACCCTGATCTGGTCATATTGGTCTGTAGTCAGGAGCTTGGAACAGTCCACTGGGTTGAAAAAGGCTGGATGTAAAGGAGCATATGGAGATGTGGAGAATAGACAGAACATTGGACAGACAGCCAGAGAAAGTTACATGGTGTTAATAATGTTATATTTAAGCAATAATTCACCCTGATATATCTGGCTAATGCTGTTCACGGGCACGATGAATTGCAGACTGATTGGCTGACAGCAGTGCTATATCGTATCGTTGTACACCACCATAATGACATCACATCATTTTGTACCGCTTCATATAATTGAGTTGTTAACTGGTTTATTATAGCAACAAGGCAGTTAAGGGGTTTGTAATATATTGCCAATATACCATGGCTAAGCGCTGTGTCCAAGAACTGTTGAAAAAAACAGCAAAAACATATTTCCTGAACCTTAGTTTATTCCACAGGGAAATCCTAAAATGGACTGACAGTATTATTAGTACCTTCTAGTAGTAGTTAGAATACATTGAGATTTTAAGCTAGTGATTCTCCTTTACATTGGAATTGAACTCACCTGTGCTAAAGACAATTGTGAGTTATTTGAAGCTCAAGTGTGACCATATGTCTGGCCATGACTGGAGGTCATTCTCTCGCAGGTTTACAGTATTCATAGTTTGTTTGTCTCAATCCAAAGACAGCTGCCTTCATCTGCCTACCAGGTTTACAGTATTCATAGTTGGTTTGTCTCAGTCCAAAGACAGCTGCCTTCATCTGCCTACCAGGTTTACAGTATTCATAGTTGGTTTGTCTCAGTCCAAAGACAGCTGCCTTCATCTGCCTACCAGGTTTACAGTATTCATAGTTGGTTTGTCTCAATCCAAAGACAGCTGCCTTCATCTGCCTACCAGGTTTAGAGTATTCATAGTTGGTTTGTCTCAGTCCAAAGACAGCTGCCTTCATCTGCCTACCTGCGTTAAAAAGGCATGCCGATGCCTCATCCTGAATTAATTTCTGCTACTTTTTCAATCGCTACATGCAAAGAAAGAGTCAGTTTAACTGGAACAATGAGGATTAGTTTATAAATAGAAACTGTCCTGGGATCTCTGACTGTGGCGGTATGACAGGTCAACTCTCACAGCAGTCCTCTGACAGTACCTGAGTTAACAGCTTTGTCGTGCATCATCTCGTGGAGGTAGCTGTTCTTGTCCTTCATCTTCCTCAAGTCCCAAAGCTTGACAGTGCGGTCGACAGACGCGGTTGCCAACAGCCAATCACAGCGTGGGTTGAATTCACCATGCGTCACTTTGGCCTTGTGCAACTTCTCATTGAAGATCTATGAGGCGAGAAGGTTAGATAGTTATACAGAATAAATACACTGAATTAATACATCTTATTGTAATAACACATGTGAATTAACACATGTTATTACAGTTGCCTTGGAGTGAATAAATACGTGTTATTATAGTTGCCTTGGAGTGAATAAATACGTGTTATTATAGTTGCCTTGGAGTGAATTAACACGTTATTATAGTTGCCTTGGAGTGAATTAATACATGTTATTATAGTTGCCTTGGAGTGAATTAATACATGTTATTATAGTTGCCTTGGAGTGAATTAATACATGTTATTATAGTTGCCTTGGAGTGAATTAATAAATGTTATTATAGTTGCCTTGGAGTGAATTAATAAATGTTATTATAGTTGCCTTGGAGTGAATTAATACATGTTATTATAGTTGCCTTGGAGTGGGGAGTTGTGAAATGTAATCAAAGATACTGACAATGAGGCCGTGTCTCCACTGTCATCTCACCAGACAGGTTCGTACCTTTATTCACAATGAGGACTGGCGACACCCGTTTCAGTCGAAGCCCTACATACAGTGGCGTATATCCTAGCACTCTGTGTTGTACTATACCTTCTGGCCATCAATGCCCAGAAGGGCAACTCGTCCCATGTTGTCTCCTGTCAGCAGCATCTGTCTGCTCAGGGACACATCCACGCAGCAATACCACAGGCTGCAACAGAGAAACTTTATTACTAGGACAGTGCTTAATTACTAGGACAGTGTTTCATTACTAGGACAGTGCTTCATTACTAGGACCGTGCTTTATGACTAGGACCGTGCTTTATGACTAGGACCGTGCTTTATGACTAGGACAGTGCTTTATGACTAGGACAGTACTTTATTACTAGGACAGTACTTTATTACTAAGACAGTGCTTTATGACTAGGACAGTGCTTTATGACTAGGACAGTGCTTTATGACTAGGACAGTGCTTTATTACTGACCAATCACAACACATCCCTGACCACTCACTATACAGCCCTGACCAATTACTACACATCCCTAAACACTCACTACACAGGCCTGACCACTCACTACACAGGCCTGTGTAGTGTGCAGTACTTGAGTGCAGTACTTCAGGCTCTATTCTCTATTGAGTGCAGTACTTCAGGCTCTATTCTCTACTGAGTGCAGTACTTCATGCTCTATTCTCTATTGAGTGCAGTACTTCAGGCTCTATTCTCTATTGAGTGCAGTACTTCAGGCTCTATTCTCTATTGAGTGCAGTACTTCAGGCTCTATTCTCTATTGAGTGCAGTACTTCAGGCTCTATTCTCTAATGAGTGCAGTACTTCAGGCTCTATTCTCTATTGGGTGCAGTACTTCAGGCTCTATTCTCTATTGAGTGCACTACTTTGGCCCATGTGGTGTAAGTTAGGTTTCTTTCCTCACCAGACATTGTGGTGGTCATGTCCACAGTCCTGGACTCTGGACAGAACCGTGGCTGGATGGCCATCAAAGCTCTGCAAGGTCAATGTGCCGTCACCAGATGCCAGGAAGACTTTGGACGGGTCTGTTGGGCTGAACTTCATGCCCCCAATAAAGTCCCCTGCTCCTTTCTGCATGATGTGCATAGACAGACAAATCCTAATCAACCAAATTGGTTGAGAATACAGAATTTCAAACAGCAAAACAAAGTATTTCAAGGACTTTTGCTCACGAGGAGGGAAGCTTATCAAAGGGCAGTTTGTATAACTCCTGCGTCATATTCACTTGTGCCCACCGGAACTAAAACAAGCATTTCTTATTGTAAAGTTCAGAGAGTACCTGAACACTTTTATTAAATTACATTCGTTTGGTGCCTAATGAACACGACCCAGACCCACAAAGTCCCTGTTCTGATAAAAGCCGACCCATCAGTAGACTGTTTGGGTCTGTTTAAGCATTTCCAACTATTCCAACTACACTAGCTCTGCCACGACCTGCTGTTGAAAACAACGGGGTCTCTGTATCCAAAGGGGCCTGCGTTTGAAATGGCTCTAATGTGCAGTATGGCTTTTTTACAAAACCCTACACACCCAGGTCAAAGGCAGGTCACTAAACAGGGACTGCGTCACTGGTACAGGTTTCCTAGTCCCATGAAAGTGCATTGGCAAACACTCTGAGAACAGTCCCATTGAAATTCAGCTGCATAACCATAACCCTAACCCTCAGAGGTGACGTGAGCAGCTGAGTGGGGTTGAAAGGGTTGAACTTAATGCCTGCAATAGAGCCTCCTGCACAGGTCTAGACAGAATGGTCTAGAAGCATCATGCTATGGGGATACTTCTCAGCGACAGAATGGTCTAGAAGCATCGTGTTATGGGGATACTTCTCAGCGACAGAACAGTATTGAAGCATCATGCTATGGGGATACTTTTCGATGACAGAATGGTCTAGAAGCATCATGCTATGGGGATACTTCTCAGCGGCAGGGAATGCGAGATTGAAATAGTTTCCAAATTATTTCTATTATTGAATATTTTCATATTCCTTGAGGGCCATAAAAGGGGGTGAAAAAAAATCCATGAATAAATCACAATATTCCCTGAAATTCTGTAATATTTCAACCCAGGACTCAAGACAGACAAAAGAGGAAGGGGGCAGTCATCAGCAAGCCGCTGGCGCGGGCCGATGGTGATGTTAGTTTTGCGATGGGAGTTGTGCGTCTGGCATGCCATTCGGGGGCGGAGTCACTGGCTTGTTGTTGTCTCTCTGTTGCGCACTTGTGCAATTGGGCTGTACTCTGCTGGCAATACTCTGCCCTCTTTCAGGGTGGTTGCAGTTGGTGGGTGTCCCTTTGGTTGATGCTTGGCAATGTGGGTGGATTGATTTCCTGCCTGTTGGGCCCTGTCCGGGGCCTCCCCTGGATAGGGCCACAGTGTCACTGGACACCCCTGTCTCAGCCCCAAGGTCTTAAGCTACTATATTATTGTGCTGGGGGCATAGGGTCAGTTCTCCTTCTCCACTATAAATCCCTGTAGATCTAAGGAATGCATTTTCTAAATTTTCCATGTCTCCTGCCGTTTTAACCTAGGAGGACATGAGGTCCTGGCCCACAACTGAGGAGTACCAGGCTTGAAAGACCCGTTGCTGTCCCTGTCCAAAGTCCTCCTGGTTGTGTTGCAGATCAAGACGTTACCTGACGATTTCAGCTGCCACTGTGCTGACACCTCCCCCTCCTCGTGTTGTCCCTGTCCTTGTCCATCTGGTCATGCTTCCGACCTGGACTCAGCCCACGTGCATTTATTAATTATTACAATTTGTACTCTTAATATGTTCACCCGGCACAGCCAGAAGAGGACTGGCCACCCCTCTGAGCTTGAGTCCTCTCTAGGTTTCTTCCTAAATTTCGGCCTTCTTAGGGAGTTTTTCCTAGCCATTGAAATTCAACACTACTGTTGTTTGCTCCTTGGGGTTTAAGGCCAGGTGTTTTGTAAAAGCACTTTGTGACAACTGCTGATGTAAAAAGGGCTTTATAAAAAAATTTGATTGATTGATTGATCGATCCTCACCCCTTGTATGAAGGTGGCCTGGGAGAGCATGCTGAAGTCCCAGAGGATGATGTCTCCCCCTTTGGACCCCACCCCCAGGGTGTTGGGACGTGTGGGGTGCCATTCCAGACATGTGACCCGCCGGTCAAAGGGGCTGACCGTACGGTGGAGCTTATACGACGACAGGGAGCGCACAAACGGCTCCTGGAGACACTGGAGAGAGCCAGGAAGACATGACCGTTAGACATTGTGTCTATAGAGCCAAGGAAACATTGCTGTCAGAGATCAGGTATGGACAGCCTGGTCCCAGATGGGTTCGTGTCATCTTGTCAACTCTAGTGATCATTGTTAGGCCAAACATAAGTGTTGACTATACGGCACAGACAGATCTGGGACCGGGCTATGTTATATTGGGTTTAAAATTAGTTTGTTCACTAAAAGACATATGTCCTTGATTCTTTGCTAGTTAAAAACACAGCATGGTCTTTCATATATTTCTGTTGGCTGGGACTCTTTGACCTCTAGAAGGGACAGACATTGGGTGATTTTAGTATTTAAGGCTGCCTTGCGGAAAATTGCTAACTTTCTTACTTAAAAAATTTGTTCAAAAACAGTTGTCAAACTTGTTCTCAAGACTGGCTAGTCCTAGAGACACCACAAATCATTTCAGGTTTGACGTTTTGATACCTATAACACATTTTAAATATCTGATGAATTAACTTTTTATTTTTAATGTTTTTTTTAAAACGTGAATGTTATATATTTCCATTTGTAATAGGCCACGGCTGTAAAGGTCTCACTCAACTTCTCTGCATGAACAACTGAATAAAATAAATATTGTTTTGCACTGAGTCATTTGCCAACTGTTATCTATTACAGACACTAACTATATAGTCATTCTGAATAAATAAAACCTTATACATCAACCTAGCGTTACTTCACTTCTCACACCGGCAGACACACTAGATCAGAGGTTCCCAACCACGGTCCTCAAGTACCCCCACAGTACACATTTTCCATCACAGCCAAGCACAGCTGATTCGACTTGTCAAATAATTACCAGGCTCTCATTGAGTTGAATTGGGTGTGCTTGTCCAGGGCTATAACAGAAATGTGTGCTGTTGGGGGTCCTGGAGGACCGGAGTTGGGAACCACTGTCCTAGATCATTGAAGATTACCCGTCTCATCTGAGAATGAAGGCTCTGCCCCAGTGTGCTTTGGTAAATGTAGTGCAAGATGCTACCAGGTCCACTTCGCTTCAGAACTCTTGTGGATTTGATCACTGAAATACAAGACAAGTGCGGCCAGTCAATAGTTTGTTCCCCATGATGTCTGTTTTTAATAATAATACACAGTCTCTTTTCAATATAGCATTTGTCAATACACCTTCAAAGAACACCCTTCATGCCTCAAAATCTATTCATAATTCATTACTAGTAGTGTCACAGTAACGCTCATATATTTCGGTTACTAGCACACCTGTTTTCATCTTGGTCTTCCTGTCCAACTTTTGCCGTAACGTCTTGGAGGGGTTTTGTCCTTTAGCCCCAGATGTTTCTCCACATGTCTTCCTCAAAGTCTCCTTTAATTTAGATGCCTCTGACAGACGCTTCTTGGGCTGGGCCATTTCTGTCAGCTTGATGGGAAGCATTTGTCAATCATGCAATGCAAAATGAATCACTTTGATTCAATGCAAAACAAATCACTTTCATTCAATGCAAAAAAAAAAAAGCATTTAAACATCTGTGCAACTATGGACTACTTAGGCCTAGCTCGTTCCTTAACGCAAAAACCTTTATCGTACAAGAGTACGATGAGATTATCAACTAAAGGCTGCAGTCACGCCCCAGTTCTCATCGATGGCACTGAGGTGGAGCATGTGTCCAGCTTCAAATTCCTTGGTGTCCACATCTCCAAGGACCTCTCCTGGACCCGCAACACCTCAACCCTGGTCAAAAAGGCGCAGCAGCCCCTGTACTTTTTGAGGAGGCTGAAGAAGGCCCGCTTGTCTTCCCAGATCATCGTAAACTTCTACCGCTGCACAATCGAGAGCATTTTGACAAACTGTGCCACAGTGTGGTTTGGTGGATGCTCTGTGGCCGACTGGAAGGCCCTACAATGTGTGGTGAAAACCACCCAGCACAACGCTGGTCCTCAGCTCCCAGCCATCGTGGACCTCCAGTGCAAGCAGTGTCTGCACAAGACGCGCGGCATCAGAGACCCGTCACTCCCATGCCACAAACTGTTTGCCCTCCTACCATCAGGCAGGCGGTACAGGTCGCTTAATTCCCACACTAGCAGGCTCAGGAACAGCTCCTACTGTAACCCTGCTGAACTCTGTGACCCATCACTAACCACACCCACCCGCCCACAGCTTAGTACTGCCTCTCAGGGTCCTTGTTGTACTACTCCCTTGTACTTCTTGTCTACCTCAGGAACCTCATTGCTGCTATCCCTGCATTTCAGTTGCACATGGCACCTTGCACCTTCAATTTGCCTGCACTGCACATTTAGAATGGCCATTGTACTTGCTTCTCTTTTTTCCAGATGTTACATGCACATGTCTCCCTTGGGAAACTCACTGCTGCTATCCCTGCATTTCAGTTGCACAGACGACCTTACACCTCCAATTTGCTTGATTGCACAGTCAGAATTGCCATGTATACTTGCATTTGCCTCATCGCACAACTATTCATTCCTACTTGCAAATACATATACTTAATACTTGTAAATTTCTAAGTGTTCTGCCCTCCCCTATTTGCCTTCATTGCTCATTTAGAATTGGCATTTTGCACTGTATACACTTAATACTTGTAAATATCCTGCCCTCTTCTATTTGCACTTCTGGTTAGATGCTAACTGCATTTCGTTGTACTGTACTTGTACTGTTCAATGACAAAGTTGTTTCTAATTTAATCTAAACTTGGTTGACGAGTACCCTGTTTTGTTAAGTACCCTGAAACTCAAATGTTACCACATAATTTGTAGTATGGTTTTGGAAACATGAAGAACACATCTTTCATGTCAGCAAGAAAATATAAAACATAAAATTACCCTAAATCTGTATTGGATAAGTGATCACACACGACCACATCTCCACATGCTTGACAAAGATGCAGTTGAGCAGCTACCTAGTGTGCTGAGAACACATCTGTGCGAGCTGAATGGGGAGGCCAGTACTTGAAAATGGACCTGTGCAAATTAGTACATGTTTTAATAAATTTGAATGACTTTTTTTCACTGATATCAAAAACGCCGATCAGCCATAACATTATGACCATTGACAGGTGAACTGAATAACACTGATAATCTCGTTATCATGGCACCTGTCATTGGGTGGGATATATTAAGCAGCAAGTGAACATTCTGTCCTCTAAGTTGATGTGTTAGAAGCAGGAAAAATGGGCAAGCATAAGGATCTGAGCGACTTTGACAAGGGCCAAATTGTGATGGCTAGACAACTGGGTCAGAGCATCTCCAAAACTGCAGCCCTTGTGGGTTGTTCCCGGTCTGCATTGGTCAGTACCTATCAAAAGTGGTCCAAGGAAGGAAAAGCAATGAACCGGCGACAGGGTCATGGGCGGCCAAGGCTCATTGATGCACGTGGGGAGCGAAGGCCCCTGTCCCGTCGAAAGCGCCTACAATGGGCAAGTGAGCATCAGAACTGGAAGAAGGTGGCCTGGTCTGATGAATCACGTTTTCTTTTACAACACGTGGAAGGCCGGCTGTGTGTGCGTCGCTTACCTGG
Source organism: Esox masquinongy (assembly GCA_016801175.1). NCBI lineage: Eukaryota > Metazoa > Chordata > Actinopteri > Esociformes > Esocidae > Esox > Esox masquinongy. Next base: position 8,858 of record JACXGI010016675.1, read on the forward strand.
AGAACACATGGCACCAGGATGCACTATGGGAAGGCAAGCCGGCGGAGGCAGTGTGATGCTTTGGGCAATGTTCTGCTGGGAAACCTTGGGTCCTGCCATTCATGTGGATGTTACTTTGACACGTACCACCTACCTAAGCATTGTTGCAGACCTTGTGTACCCTTTCATGGCAACGGTATTCCCTGATGGCATTGGCCTCTTTCAGCACGATAATGCACCCTGCCACAAAGCAAAAATGGTTCAGGAATGGTATGAGGAACACAACAACAAGTTCAAGGTGTTGACTTGACCTCTAAATTCCCCAGATCTTAATCCAATCGAGCATCTGTGGGATGTGCTGGACAAACCAGTCCGATCCATGGAGGCCCCACCTCGCAACTTACAGGACTTAAAGGATCTGCTGCTAATGTCTTGGTGCCAGATACCAGAGCACACCTTCAGACGACTAGTGGAGTCCACGCCTCGACGGGTCAGGGCTGTTTTGGCTGCAAAAGCGGGACCTACACAATATTAGGCAGGTGGTCATAATGTTATAGCTGATCGTGTATATTGGCAATATTTTTTGAAAAAACGTTTTGCCAATTATAATAGTGATGATAGAGCTACTGACATTTTCAGACATTAAAACCCTGCATTAGGGCTTTAGGGTCACACCACCAGAAGTGTGCAGAGGAACACCCTAAAACAGTCAATGACCCCAGCCACTAAAGCCTTAGACAGGTGTTCTTCATTGCAAAGCCCGCGGGCCACAGATGGCCCCTAGTGGCTGTCTCTGCGGCCTCTGTTGTGTCCACCATTGCATTAAGGGTTGTGTGATTGTCTTGTGGCGGCCCTTATTCGAACTGATGTCTTATCAACCAAAGTGGCCCCAGTCGGAAAATTTGCAAAGAACACTGTCTTAGATTATACAACTGCACCGCAGGCTTGGTGTTCAGCACCAGTACCTCAAATCAGGAAGCATCCTGGTCTTCCATAGCTTTTATTCCCAGCCTGTAGGAATGTTAAACAAGGCTGCAAAATAATATGATCAAATGTCATCCCTTTTGCAATATCCCTTAAGTACTAGGGGTGTCACGATACGAGAAATGTAGTAGTTGATACCAATACAAGCGAAATTCCACGATTCTCGATACACAAATCGATATCAAGGTACAAAACTAAAACAAAACAATAAATCCCATGTACTTACGTAAACAGCAGAGGCGCGCGCGCACACACACCTCTACTCAGCATAGTATAGTAGCATAGTTGGCTAGGTTACACAGCAATGCCAGCGGTGTCAAACAAAAATAATGGTACCGTGTATTTCAGGATAAGGATATAACAAGAATAACTCTTTGGATACGTTCTTAATGTAACGTGAATTGAAACTCACTCACCTTTAATTATTTAAATAAATCTGCATGTCTGTCATTTTGAGGTTCTTCGCTAAGTTGGAAGTGTTTCCTCCTTTAGTCTCGAAAGTTTGAAGGCACCGTTTGCATAATGGTTTTTGCGAATTTGTTACTCCCTGATCATCTGCCTCCAACGCAAAGTTCGCGACTCTTACAGTTTTTCTTTTCGACGAGTCGAGGCGGAGCTGCACTTGCCGGCGTCTGTCACGTTTTGGATCCCCATTACAAAAACGAGTACTGTCATGTTTTCAGAATGTTGGCATCGACTTGGAGGCCGGGTGTTTTTAAAAGCACTTTGTGACAACTGCTGATGTAAAAAGGGCTTTATAAATAAATTTGATTGATTGGTACCGAAGTACTGTATCGGTTCTCGTGACATCCCTATTATGTACTAAATATCCACACACAACACACACTAAACTACGCCCAGAAACACATACACATGGCCTAACTTGAAATGTATGGAAACGACAGGCACATAATTAAATTAGGAAGTTAGACCTTTCCCATTAATTTGTGTTTGATTAAATGGACCCATATCAAAATCAACGAAAGGCACACGCGTGGACTGCACGTTTAACTGTAACCTAACTACGTTTTCTAATAGAAATCAACCTCAGTTTAGCTATTTCATCTACAAAGGACGCACTTGCGAAATAAAATACTTTGTACTGTGTAGGCTATTAGCAACACGTTTGTACAACAGCCTGGCAACTTAAGGTATGTTCTTATAATTACGTGAAAATACAAAGAAAATTACATTACCAGCAAAATATAGAATCGATGCCCGAGTTCAAAGAATTATAACGGTGTTGTTTTTCTTCTTACATGCACGTAAGTGGTGCTTACCGTGCTTTACGTAAAGTAGTGTTTTGTAACTTATCAGTGAGTTACAGCGCGTGCCCAGTAGGCGGCATAGTTTGTTCATTTTTCACTTTTTATATTTGTTGTTTACCGGAACAGGGTGGGTGGAACTTCTGGTGGATCTGTCTACGCTGATTGGCTCATTTTAAACAGATTTTGTCCGGGATGTGCACAGAGGGAACGTTCAAACTTGGAAGCACAGAAGCGAGGAAGCGGCGTTGAGAAAATCGAATGATAACAATTGATAACAACAATTTACAAGATGATGCGTCCTACGTGAGTGTGAATCTTGTGATTGCGATGAAATGATTTATTCTTGAGTTTTATTAATCTAACCTGTCTTTAGTTTGCAGGCTAATTTCGTATTCTAATCTAATAACTACCGACTAGCTAGTTGGTTACGTTTAGCTAGCTAATCAACGTAGCTAAGCCGGCTAACCAAGCCTGTCACGTCACTGCTGCCTGTGTCAGCTAGTTACTACAGTTAGTAAATGTTAGTGCTATTAAATAACTTGCAATATAATCACTTTGCTATATATTCTTGTTATTGTTTTAGGAGGGGTAAAACACCCCGAAGACCTGCTTCCAAGAAGCCATCAAACAACCAGAAAGATCCAGTTGGTGTAAGTTTGCTAGCTACGTGAACGACTAAATATTACTGTACTGTACTTAACTATTGCTATCTGCAACTGAGACAGATAGTATCTTTGAATGGTAGGTTTAATGTTTTCCTCTTTAGCTTCACATGAATAACCTCAATCCATTTGCAAATACGGATTATAATCATGTTACGGAGCATTGATTTCACTTTCAGATAGTTTAGTGGTTAGAGATACTTAACAATTATTGAAGTTGATTTTGGTGGAATGGATTTCCCAAGCAGGCATGATAAAAAAAACATTTGTCTTTCTGTCTCTGAACCATAGAGTTAACTTAAATGACGAGAATAACCTCAGTCCATTTGCAAGTCTGTACCGTGAGTCACGTTGGTTCGACTCAATATATATTTAATTAGTTGGGGCAGCAAGGAATGGTTGGAGGGGGAAGAGAATACTCTAGAGTAGCAGGGGGTCTGATTCAAATCCACCCCAGATGGATAGAAAGAAAATGATCTAGAATGGAGCCACAGTCAGTGACTGGAGACGTGAGCGGGAGAACTGCCTGGGGTTTCTCCTTTAGAACCACTTCCAGGTTCATTACCAGTTGTAGTGGTTTTAAACCATCTATATTGTTGTTGTGTTGTCCAGGTGTACTGCCGTGTGCGACCCCTGGGGGCAGAGGACAACGAGTGCTGTATTGAAGTGATCAGCAACACCACCATCCGCCTGCATGCTCCCGACGGACTCAAAGCCAACAGGAATGGAGAGTTCAAAGAGGTATGGCCCTGGCTCACACGCATTTCTAAAAGCGGGTGCTGCTGCTGCTACAAAAGGCTGTGCAAGATGTTAGCGTGTCGTGTGTGAGCGTGTGTGGTCAGACTTTGCAAAGACAATCTCGGTGGTTCATTGCAAAGGCTGGATTTACAGTGGAGAAGGAGAACTGACCCTACTCCCCCGGCACAATAATATAGCAGCGCAAAACCTTGGGGCTGGGACAGGGGGGTCCAGTGACACTTTGGCCCCATCCGGGGGTGGCCCCGGACAGGGCCCAAGAGGCAGGAAGGCATCAATCCGGTGTCTTTTCAGTTGGCCTTCACATTTGGGCCGGTAACCACCAGAAGCCAATGGTGTTGATATCCAAAGCTGAGGGCATCAACTTGTTGCTGCTTGTTGGTCGCGGGCTGGTAGCTACTCACTGAAAATGTCCCCCAATAAACCTCCAGGTTGTCAGAGTGGCAGGACTTCTGAAAGTCATGTATTATTCTCATTACTGTTACTTTACCATTATTATTGCATTGTGAGGGTTCCGCCATCTTTTCCACGTGTCATTAAAGCCACGCGCTGTTGGACATGTAGTAGAAACAGTCGTGCTGTAATAGTGTCCAAAAATATCACCCACCTTTTGCTTTGACAGACCCAGTACTCCTTCAAGAAGGTGTTTGGTATAAAGACATCCCAGATGGAACTGTTTGAAGATGTTGCCAAGCCCTTGGTGGACGACCTCATTCACAGCAAAAACGGTAAGTTAAAATGGCGACCGGTGGGGTTTTGTTCAAATTTATTGCAGAATATATCATCTTTGGTACGAGGCCTGGATAATCTTCCGCTGTTTTTTTTTTTTTGACTGAATGCTTTCACTCTGAAATGAAGAATGTGTGTCTGCTCACCGTTGAATGGTCCCACAGAGTCCAACGTTGAGATGCAAACATCATGTTGTGGTGTGCGCTGACGAATACAGCTGTAGGTCGAATCTCCGTCAACCTACAGCTGTAATAAGAACATGTTTCTTCCCTTTGCTCAGGGCTGCTGTTCACCTACGGGGTGACGGGCAGCGGGAAGACCTTCACTATGACTGGCTCTCCGGGTCAGGGCGGGCTCCTTCCCCGCTCCCTGGACATGATCTTCAACAGCATCGGACCGTACCAGGCCAAACGATTCGTAAGCGACACTGCCAGCCATTTGTTCATCACCACACACTTGATTTTGTTACTGGCCAGTCCTTTTCTAAAACACCGAAAGCAAATTTGCTAAGTTTCTGAAGTCAAGTAGTCTCCATATTTCATGTCATCTGTTATACAGAACATGCTGGAAACTTAAGACCTGATCAGGTCTTTGAGTGTTTTATTGCCGGAGTCCCAAAAAGCAGTAAAGCTCCTCCGTTTGTCCCATTCTTTTCGTCCACCTTGCTTTTCCTGTCTGCTTCTGGTCAGCCCCGGGTTTCAGCTGATCTCTCTGTAATCGGAGAGACTGACATTGTCTGTAATTGTACCCTGGTTTGTGTGCAGGTGTTTAAGACCGATGATAAGAACGGCATGGATGTCCAGACTCAGGTAGATGCCCTGTTGGAGCGCCAGAAGAGGGAGAACCAACCAGCGGTGGTCCCTAAAACCCCCTCCAGGTGAGGCTGAAAATGAACTGGTCTGAAACACAGGTCTCTGTTTTTAGTAGTGTTATTATCAAAAAATGTTGTCAGCTCCTCTGTGTAATTGTAATACTGAATGTCAAAATAATCTAATTATTTGGTGGTTCCAGACCAAGGAATTATACATCCTGATACCAACACACATTACATTGCAATATTTAATTGGCATCTGTGTTTGGATCAGTTTTGGCCAAAAAAAACGTGTCTGAGTCCCCCTTCATGCCGGTGTTTCCAGACAGAGGGTGGACCCAGAGTTTGCCGACATGATCACCCCGGAGGAGGCGTGCCGGGTGGACGAGGTAGACGAGGACTCCAGCTACAGCGTCTTCGTTTCCTACATAGAAATATACAACAACTACATTTACGACCTACTGGAGGAAGTCCCCTTTGACCCTATCAAACCCAAGTACACATGTTTACATCAGATGGCTTTTTCTAATGCTTTGTTTTGTTTGTGTGTTTCTGTCTTGTCTGGAAAACAATCTAGGAGATGGTGGATTCACATCCTCTTGACTTTTCATTTGTATTTTTATTATAAAACTGGATTAGTTTAATTCCTTATTAGGTTCATATTTTAATCCCGGGTCAGATCCCGAAGTGTGTGTTGGAGAGTCTGCTTTATTATGTCTCCTATTAGAGCAGTCAGGTGTAATGTTCCTGTGTTCCTCACAGGTGGAACGGAGGGGGTACTCCTCAAAAGCTGCCGAACCATGAGTTCATGTATGTCTGATGTAGACAGTAGACTACATTTTACCACATGGCAACTGACATATCTAATATACGCTCCTGTAGATGTTGCAGACACGGTCTGTGGTTCAGCAGAGTTGATGTCTGTTCCGTCTCTCCCTCTGAGCTCCGTATTGGCTGAATTGCTTCATCTAAACATTTTATTAATTGACTTGTTCATTGTAAAGTCTTCTGCCATTTGTTTCTCTGCTTTGGCTTTGGCTGTTTCTTTGTTTGTATATGTCCTCTGTCTAGTTTCCAATGTATGTTTTTCCCTGAATGTGTGATATATTAGAAACAATTAGATGTTTATATGCTTAGGTTTAGCCTGGTCCCCAATATGTGTTGTCACTGTACCACTGACTATAGCAGTGAGTAAGGCGGCACAAGCACTTCTGGAACCAGGCTGGATCTACGTTAGCGGTCAGCTGACTTACTTCTTGTGTCTCTGCAGACCCCCCCAGTCCAAGATCCTGCGAGAAGATCAGAACCACAACATGTATGTGTCGGGCTGCACCGAGGTGGAGGTCAAGTCTACGGAGGAGGCCTTCCAAGTGTTCTGGAGAGGTGAGTTGGGCCCTGCTCTATCCAGTCACATAGTGGTTGTATATGGAGAG
>JACXGI010016676.1:0-15540 GCA_016801175.1 Esox masquinongy
GTACTGTATTAATAGGCCTACGTGTCAGTAGTACTGTATTAATAGGTCTACGTGTCAGTAGTACTGTATTAATAGGCCTACGTGTCAGTAGTACTGTATTAATAGGCCTACGTGTCAGTAGTACTGTATTAATAGGCCTACGTGTCAGTACTACTGTATTAATAGGCCCACGTGTCAGTAGTACTGTATTAATAGGCCCACGTGTCAGTAGTACTGTATCAATAGGCCCATGTGTCAGTAGTCCTACACGTCAGACTGTCCTACAGGATTTAACCACAAGGTAACCACAGCTGAATAAGCAGTTACAAAAGACACTGTAACAGTCAGTAACCGGCAATTCTACTTGCATTTTTCATCAATTAATTTCTGAAATTATCCTTTGACTATGTCCTGGCCCGCCATCTACTGGCTTAAAAAAAATTGGCCCAATGCCAAACTTACTCGCCGACCACTGCTCAACGTTGTGGGTTAAGGGTTAGGGTTATGGATTAGCATAGCAAATGAGTATTGGCCACTTCTCACTACAAAGCAGGCTTTGGCCCATAAATAACTGCTCTTCAAACCCCCTCCCTTGTTCACCACAATCACTGCTCGCAGCCAGCTGAACAAGGCTTGTCTTGTTTTTGTCTTGTTTTTCCTTTTTTGTTTCTAAATGTAAATGTAATCCTATTACAACATTTTTGCTTGCTACTCCCCAAACCTTACAACAAGTTATTTAGGTTCTTACAAGTGTAGTAGGCTACTGATATGTTACGTTCAGGCCAGTGACATTGAAGCTTGGAATTGCCCCTGCTGAAAGTGGAGAGAACTATGTGTTTCATGAGGTCAACTCCCCTTTTGGTAAAATAAAAAACTATTCAAATAAAGAAATGTATTAACCAATATAAAAACACGATTAAGTGGGAGTGTGACGGCCCACAAATCCTCACTGTGGCCAAGGAATCCCATTATTAGGATGGAGACAGAATATTTTTATTAAATCTAGTATCTGTGGTGGGACCAGCTTGCCTCTGTGACAGGTGAACTTTCAGTGACACCACACCCATATGTTTGGAACCAGCTCTCAGTTTCCGTCAGACAAGTTTTTAAGATAACACTTTAGACTGTCAACTTTAGTTTTACTTTGACTACACCACTCCTGTTGCATCTCTTTAACAAGGTAGTAACCGCAATTCACCAACCATGCCGGGACATAGAGAGCAGTGGATCCGGACCTCGAGGCGTACACCCGGCATATTTATTTTCGGAATGGTCCTTACCCCTTGTGGCTTGCTCCTGGACCTTATTGCAACAGTGGCTCCTAACTGGAGAACCATAAACACAATCGCTGGAAAGCCAACAGATACGTACCTTGAACAAGGCATCTGGGACATGTGCCAGGCGTCCGCCTCATCCCAGACGGTTCAATGTAACCAACCGGACACAATCTACTTCCAGAACCAGATTATACCGATTGCCCAGGGCTTGATGGTGGCGTCTCTGATAGCGACTTTGATCGGGCTGGCCACAGTGATCCCTGGGGTAAGATGCTGGAGAGACCATCCTAACTGGGTAGTTGCCGGGCTAGGGGGACTAATCATCTTTCTGTCGGGAGTCTTGACGATTATCCCTATTGCGTGGTACACTAATATCCTCAAGAACATCACAGCAACGACCACCAGCAACGATATTCGCGTGGGCTATTGTATTGTTTTGGGATACATCGGTGGTATTTTTGAGGTACTGGGCGGCATCGTCATGGTAGTCGGGATGTGTCGTTGTTGTGGCGGGAAAAACCGCGGAGAGACTCGCGTCATGGAGACCACTGCACACTTCAGACACACAAAACCCCCTCCGCGACCACGACGCGTCGAGGTGCCCAGCATCAGCCGGACACGGAGCACTGCCAGCAGCATTCCCTACTCTCAAGACTCCATGGCGGAAGAGGTAGACTTTCCTCGGGCTAAGACCACCTCATATGGGGGTAGGAAACCGGCTTATGATGCTGATTTGTGAGGACATAACATGCCTTCGACATAAAGACATATCATGATGTATTTACCAGGATATTAACCTCTACATGTATGCCTGTGGTTTTAACTAATCAAAGCACATTTAACTACATCTAAACTTGTTTGGATTTGATAAAACGAAAGTGTGGCATAGTCTACTGCAACAGCACGAGATTTGGGCGATTCTGAAATTATTTATAAATAAATAAAATTTTCAATGGAAATTTAATGTCAGGTTTGTTTTGTCATCCTACACATTACTTTATTCAAGGACAACATTTTAGACAATCGTTGGGTTTTCTGTACATTACACAGTGTTCTATTTTGTCTTGTGATGTCACTTAAAGACATAAGGGTTAGAGACCCATGCTACGGTAGCATGATAAATGTTTGGGGGATTTCAGAGATTCAGTGTTTGTCAATTATAAGCTATTTTATGGCTTTCTTTAGCGAGGTCCACATAAACCATATAGACACTTGTTATAATTTTTTGTCAAGCGTTTCAATAAATCTTTGTTCCATACATTTTATTCACGGCCTCTTGATTATAGGTTGAGCTGATTGCGGTGATGACCCAGCGGGTTGTTTGGTGATGAGTGTTGACACCATTAATTTGGCCTATTCTAAATATTTGATGCATGTGCCAAATCATGCTAATAAAGTATCAAAGGCAACATGATGAATCAAAACTAAGAAATAACGTATTAAACAAAAGCGAATTATAACGTGTGAAATGGTCCGAAAAGTATATCTCAGGAGCATCTTCCATAGAAACCAGCTCCCACAAACACACCTGTTCATTTGATGTCAGCAGCGTGGCACTATCCTGTTTTAGGCAGCAACAGGTGGTAGTCTTACATATTTACAATATTAAAGATATTAAATTATATATGGCTCTTACAATACCCTTAATTTACTTTCCCAGTCATATGAACTTGTGGACACAGGCTTATGACATCATGCAGTTAGCCAAAAGCACAATTACACCATTTGAAAGTTACCAGTGCTATCTTATACACAGAGATCTTACTGCCATGTTCTAGTATGTATTAACTGTAGGGAATGCCAGCTCCATCATGTGCAATTAATCAGTTTGTCCTGTCCTACTTCCAATCACCAGTTATTTCAAAATTTCACAATGGCTAAAGTTAACATAACAGGCTATTTTGTGCAAGTCCTTTTTAGGAACACAAAAATAGAGAAAAATTGGCACATCTCATACACTCACATTGCCTGGCCACTGAGCTTTCTCTTTCTATTGGGAGCGCCAACAACAACCAGATGAAGATTGAATCACCCGGTAGGCTATCTGTGCGTCTACTATGCCTAATGATCTGGTTAGTTGGTACTCAATCAAATGTATTTATAAAGCCCTTTTTACATCAGCAGTTGTCACAAAGTGCTTTTACAAAACACCCAGCCTGACACCCCAAGGATCAAACAACAACACTGTTGAAGCACGGTGGCTAGGAAAAACTTCCTAAGAGGGGCCGACATTTAGTAAGAAACCTAGAGAGGAACCAGTACTACAGTATAAATGAGTATCTGTTAAAAACCACACCACAAGAAGAAATTCACTCAGGTGTAGTTACTTGTAACATATCATTTCAAACATTTAAACATGCTTGCAAAGCTGTTACCTAATTTTATTCAGAATAAAATAGCATTTTATTGAAATGGTATTATGAAGGTGGTGATGTCTTCTATAGATTTGTGTTCACATCAATTTACAATGAGAGTTGATATGGAATTCCAGCTTGGATTTAACACAAAAGAAAACACAAAAGAAAAATCAATTAAAAAAAGCGTTCAAATTTCACAGAAGAATTTGCAAAAGTTAAATGAAAACATTGTTGAGATCAACAGACTTATATTCACTTTTTATCAAAGCGCAGTCATAGAGCAAAATAAGCTAAACAATTTCAATTTCACAACCTCACTGTCTAACGGAACAAAAAATAGCAACACTGACATTCCTGTCATGTTTTGGAGCATGTGAATGTTTTCATTCCTTAGGTGTGGCATCAGTCATTTCCCATGAGTCACAGAGAGAGCTCTGAATCAGCCATGCAACACAAACCAGTCAGACAGCACTAACCTGTCAGGCACCATTACCCAGCCAGGAAAATTAAGACATTACCCAGCCAGGAAAAAGAAGACCATATAAACAGCCAAGGATTAGTGAGAGAACAATGTAACAACGTAACCAAAATACAGCATGTCCTAACAGAGGGATTGGATCAAGGGGTGGAAACTGACAATATCTAACAAACTTTTCTATATGGAAAATTCCAGGGATTTTTTATTTCAACTCATGAAATGGGATGAATGTGTTTATATTTCTGTTCTGTGTAATTGACAGATCCCCTGTAGAACATGACTCTACTTAACACACCACCTTCATGTCCAAGGAATCTTTACACTGTTAACACTAATAAGAGGTCAACCTGAATAATTGTTCCACTCAAGGCTAGAGAGGGATAGTCTACACTTAATTACACTTTCGTGTGTTCAATGTCTAATTTATGACTTTAGGGATTGACCTTTGAGTGGTGTGACCGGAAGGTAAAAGTGATTATGGGATTAATAATTTATCGCTTATGTCAAAAGGTTAAAAGGAGTCATTTCCAGATTTCACAGGTGTCTTTTAGGGAGGGGTGGTTTTTATGATGTTGACCCATGATGTTTGGGTAATAAAAGTGATTTACGTATATGTTTTCATAGGTGTATGATGTTTTTTTAAATGTGTTTCTCACGGGAAGGAGATGAGCCTGTGTTTCTTATGGTTATGGAGGGGCTGTGGTACTCCTCAGAGGAAGTCGGGCTGGTCAAGGGGGGTCAGGGTGATGGCCTTCTCAGAGGAGGGTGTCTGGTTTTGGGAGTCTCAGATTAGGGAAAGGGGGCTGGTCAAGGGGGGTCTGGGTGATGGCCTTCTCAGAGGAGGGTGTCTGGTTTTGGGAGTCTCAGATTAGGGAAGGGGGCTGGTCAAGGGGGGTCTGGATGATGGGGAATGTGGCCTTCTCAGAGGAAGGGGTCTTGTTTTAGGGCTCTTGGGGCAGGGAGTGTGTGTGTGTGTATACAGTTTAATGACTAGGTTTTTTAAATTTCCCTAGGTTTCTGTAACTTGTTTTAAGATTTGTATGAAAGGGTTTTTAAAGTAAGTGAATAGTGAAAGCATTAGGAAAAGAATAATAATGGCTTTGGTACTGAGCGATACACCGGTGATAGCCCTGACTTATGAAGTAGGCCGTAGAATGGAAGATAGAAAAGTGGAAGACCAGCCTCCTCAGAGGAAGGGGTCTGGTTTTAGGGCTCTTGGGGCAGGGAGTGTGTGTGTCATAAATAAGGTTTGTGTATTTCCTCTGGGCCAAAGATAGGGTTGGACTTTAATTTCCATTAGATTTTTAAGATCTTTGCTTCAAGTGACTGACAAATAACAATAGTGGCTTTAGTACAGAGCGATACACCAGATCTTTGTTTCAAGAAAGTGACTGCCTAAGAACAATAATATGGGATCTGGTTGTTGGGGTTCTCAAGGTAGGGAGGGGTGATGTGTAGGTTTGAGTGTAATACCTTGCCTCTAAAGTGAAACCGTTTTTCAAGGATGCCCATCTCAGGGAGGTTGGAAGGGTTTATGAGGTTGCCCTGGATGTGTGTCTGGTAACTAGGATTTAAGATAAAATAAGAGGTAGATTTTCTCTCTTTTTGGGTTAGCCTGTAGAAAATTAATTTATTATTATATCCTTATTTTTTAATTTTCTGTTAGAAGACCTTTGTATTCTGTATGCTTGAAACATTACGTATACTCAACAACTTGTCTTTCCCTGTCAGCAACTCATGATGTCTCTATCTGTGTTCAGGGGCAGTAATGAATGGAATGTCGGCTGAGTAATGCTCCTAGTCTCCATCTATGTGTGGAAGACTAGGCCTTGAGCCTAGCAGAGACCACTAGAAGAAGTCTCCCTTTTGGGGGTACGTCTTAATAGCAGCAGTGGGGCTCCTGCTCCTTGTATTAAAGAGGTGAACAGGACTCTATTCCTTATGGGGAGAGCTGAGTTAGCAAAACCACCAATAGTAACATGCCCCTGCTGTCATGTGTGAGCTTTCACCAAGTTGTCCAGGCAACCGACATTCTATGATTACCTATGACTCCTGGATCTATGTCTGTATGCAACCTTGCATTCTCTAGGCTACATCATGGCAACAACAATTCTTTGTATGTACATTTTTACAAGTGCTGATGTCGTCACCTGTACAGCTAGGAAAGAATATAAGATTGAACCTTGGCAATGTAAAATGAGAACAATTGTCATGAAACCACTCTGTGTTGGTCTCTGTACTTGTACTCTTTTTGTCATGATGCTTGTTCCCGTATATACGATTGAAACTGAAATAATTAACTGTTATGCTAATGACTGAAGGAGTTTTTACTTGATAAATTGCAAACATTTTCCATCTTCCACAATATGGCATCCCAGATGGGACTTATCTGGCATAAGTCTCTGGGACAATATCTTCACGACAACGGTGTCTGTTTTATCAACTCTCTCCAGCTGACTGAACTGCCGGCATCATAGAGGTAAGCAAAGCCTTTTTAGAAAAATTCGCCATGAGTTCATATCAGTCTGTTTTGAGAGTTGAATTGTTTGCACCGGACCCGGGAGTGACGATGTCCAAATTATTCAAGCAAAATAACAGTTGATTATGGATGGTACGTGTTTTACTGTTGTTTCATTGTTATAATATTGTATTGTACAAGATGTAATATATAGAAAACCCTTCGATAAGAAGTTAAATAGGGCCAGGCCTGATCTGCTGAAGAGCGACGGACTCCATCCTAGCTGGAGTGGTGCTCTTCTTTTATCTAGGAACATTGACAGGAGTCTCACTCCTATAGCCTCACCATGAGATAGGGTGCAGTTCAGGCCGCAGGCTGTTAGCCAGCCTGTTAGTATAGCGGAGTCTGTTGATAGCATAGCCAGAGTAGTTTGTACAGTTTTACCTATTGCCAATGTGATTCGTTCCAGGCCGAGAAAAGTTAAAAAAGGTTGTGCTAACAATAGCAACCTAATTAAGGTTGCTATTAAGCCTTCCTCCACCTCAGTCACAAATAAAAATGACTGTATCACCTCACATCTCAAAATGGGACTCCTAAATGTTAGATCCCTTGCTCCAAAGGCAGTTGCAGTAAATGAATTAATCTCTGATCATAAACTAGATGTTATTGGCTTGTGTGAAACATGGCTAAAGCCTGATGAATTTACTGCCCTAAATGAGGCCTCTCCTCCTGGCTATACTAGTGATCATAACCCCCGTGCATCCCGAAAAGGAGGGGGTGTTGCTAATATTTATGACAGTAAATATAAATTTACTCTTAAACACATCACTGGTTTTCATTCTTTTGAAGTTTTACTCATGAAAGTTAACCAGGCTGATAAATCGTTTTACATAGCTACCATGTACAGGCCCCCCGGGCCATACACAATGTTCCTCAATGAGTTTCCAGAATTCTTGTCTAACCTTGCAGTCATGGCAGATAGTATTCTAATTTTTGGCGATTTCAATATTCATATGGAAAAGTCAAATGACCCTCTTCAAAAAGCCTTTGAAGCCATAATTGACTCAATGGGTTTTATCCAACATGTCTCAGGTCCAACGCACTGCCACAATCACACCTTAGATTTAGTCCTGTCATGAGAAATAGATATTGTAGATTTAATAATTTACCCCCAAAATCCTGGATTATCAGATCACTGTATTATTACATTTACCGTTAAAACAAGAAATCCACTTGCTCCGCAAACAATGAGTTTCAAAAGCCATACTATAAATTCTCTGACGACAAATAGATTTCTTGATATTCTTCCAAGCTCGCTCATCAACAACAGAGTAAATAATTCCGCAAACGATCTAATCGAGGATCTAAACTCAACACTGCGAAATACTTTAGATACGGTTGCACCACTAAAAACAAAAGAAATGCGCGACAAGAAACTTGCTCCCTGGTACACGGACAATACTAGAGCACTCAAACAAGCCTCCAGAAAATTGGAGCGAAAGTGGCGCTCCACAAAGTTGGAAGTATTCAGACTAGCCTGGATAGACAGTACACTACAATACCGAAAAGCACTCACATCTGCTCGATCAGCTTCTTTCTCCAACCTGATTGAGGTGAACAAAAACAATCCAAAATGTCTCTTCGATACAGCTGCAAAGTTAACAAAAAAGCAACGCTCAACAAGTGAAGTGGGTCTTCACTTCAGCAGTAATGAATACATGAACTACTTTTATGAAAAGAACCCATCACCATTAGAAAACAAATAACTGACTCCTCCTTAAATAGTTGTAGTCCCAAAAATCTCAGTTGTCCTGAGAATGTCCTGAACCTCCCTGACCAAGTGTCAATGGGGACATTAATTTAATTCTTTGATCCCGTATCGCTCGACACATTCACAAAATTTGTAATGAGTTCAAAACCCACAAATTGTCAGCTAGACCCGATTCCAACAAAATTACTTAAGGAGCTATTTCCTGTGCTAGGTCAGCCAATGTTGAACATAATAAATTGCTCCCTTTCCTCCGGATGCGTACCAAACTCACTAAAAATAGCGGAAATTAAGCCTCTTCTAAAAAAATCGAATCTGGATCCAGACACATTAAACAATTATAGGCCAATATCGAACCTCCCGTTCCTCTCAAAAATCTTAGAAAAATGTGTTTCCCAACAACTGAATACCTTCCTGAAGACAAATAACATTTATGAAATGCTCCAGTCCAGTTTCAGACCCCATCATAGTACTGAGACTGCACTCATGAAGGTAACAAATGACCTTCTAATGGCCTCAGACAAAGGTTCCGCGTCCGTCCTGTTGCTTCTTGATCTTAGTGCTGCTTTTGACACTATTGATCACTCCCTTCTCTTAGAGAGTCTGGAAACCCATATTGGGCTAAGGGGACATGTTCTAGCCTGGTTTAAATCTTATTTATTTGAAAGATATCAGTTCGTATGTATGGATGGCATATCCTCTGACAAATCAAAGGTATGTTTTGGTGTTCCTCAAGGCTCGGTTCTGGGTCCATTATTGTTCTCACTATATATGCTGCCTCTGGGTGATGTAATCCGGAATCACAATGTCAATTTTCACTGTTATGCTGATGACACACAGTTATATATTTCAATGAAGCATGGAGAAGCCCCAAAATGAGTTACTTTGGAAGCATGCGTTTCAGATATTAGAAAGTGGAGGACAGAGAACTTCTTGCTTTTAAACTCAAGAAAAACAGAAATGCTCGTTTTAGGACCCAAGAAACAAAGAGCTTTGTTGGCAGATCTCACTGTGAACCTCGACGGCTGCATGGTTGTATCCCAAAAAACTGTAAGAAATCTCGGCGTTACCCTTGACCCTGACCTCTCCTTTGATGAACATATAAAATATGTCTCAAGAGTTGCTTATTTTCATCTTCAAAACATTGCAAAAATCAGAAACTTTCTATCAAAAACTGATGCAGAAAAACTAATCCATGCTTTTGTTACTTCTAGATTAGATTACTGCAATGCTCTTCTTTCCTGTTACCCTGATAAATCAATAAATAAACTTCAATTAGTGCTGCACACGACTGCTAGAATCCTAACTAGAACAAAAAAATGTGAGCACATTACTCCAGTACTAGCCTCTTTACACTGGCTGCCTGTTAGGGTTAGGACTGATTTTAAGGTTTTATTGTTAACCTATAAATCAATACATGGACTCGCTCCTACTTACCTCGCTGAAATGATCCAGCCATACATACCTACACATAACCTTAGATTGCAAGATGCAGGCCTTTTAATTGTACCTAGAATATCTAAACAAACAGCCGGAGGCAGGGCCTTCTCTTATATAGCTCCGCTACTGTGGAATGATTTGCCAATTAAGGTTAGAAATGCAAACTCAGTGCAAACTTTCAAGTGTCTACTAAAGACCCCTTCTCTACAGCATGGTCTATGATTAAGTGTAGTCTGGCCCAGGGGCGTGAAGGTGACTAGAAAGGCTTGATACTGTCCACCCTTGCTCTCTTGCCAGGTGGGCTCTCATCGCCACTGGGATGCCCTCTCTTCAATGCCATTTGGGGGCAGAGTCACTGGCTTGTTGTTGTCTCTCTGTTGCGCACTTGTGCAATTGGCCTGTACTCTGCTGGCAATACTCGGCCCTCATTCAGGGTGGTTGCGGTTGGTGGGTGTCCCTTTGGTTGATGCTTGGCAATGTGGGTGGATTGATTTCCTGCCTGTTGGGCCCTGTCTGGGGCCTCCCCCAGATAGGGCCACAGTGTCACCGGACCCCCCTGTCTCAGCCCCAAGGTCTTTCGCTGCTATATTATTGTGCTGGGGGAGTAGGGTCAGTTCTCCTTCTCCACTATAAATCCTTGTAGATCTAAGGAATGCATTTTCTAAATTTTCCCTGTCTCCTGCCGTTTTAACCTAGGAGGACATGAGGTCTTGGCCCACACCTGAGGAGTACCAGGCTTGAAAGACCCGTTGCAGTCCCTGTCCAAAGTCCTCCTGGTTGTATTGCAGATCAAGACGATACCTGACGATTTCAGCTGCCACTGTGCTGACACCTCCCCCCCTCTCCCCGTGTTGTCCCTGTCCTTGTCCATCTGGTCATGCTTCCGACCTGGACCAAGTTTAAATAGACTCTGGACTCAGCCCACATACATTTATTAATTATTACAATTTGTACTCAATATGTTCATCCGGCACAGCCAGAAGAGGACTGGTCACCCCTCTGAGCCTGGGTCCTCTCTAGGTTTCTTCCTAAATTTCGGCCTTCTTAGGGAGTTTTTCCTAGCCACTGAAATTCAACACTACTGTTGTTTGCTCCTTGGGTTTTCAGGCTGGGTGTTTTGTGTAAAAAGGGCTCTATAAATAAATTTGAATGATTGATTTATTAAAGAACAAAAAAAGAGATGATTGAAATTGTAACTGAATATTAGATATTGTACCAAATGTAATATATAAAAAATCCTTCAATAAGAAGTTAAAGAACAAAAAAAGAGTTGATTGGACTGTAACTGAATATTAGATAATGAAGAATGATCATTAAGTGACTCCTAAACATAAATATAGTATAGCCAATTTGAGGTTCCCAAAATTCTGTTGTATGTGAGGGAATAACTAATTCGAGACTCCCAAGAACTTATATGTGAGGGAACCGACTGGTTATCAACTAACGCATGCGATAGGATAGGTGTGTGACGCAAACACTTTTGGGTCACATTACTCCCCTTGGTGGGTTGCAATAACAGTGGTTGACGAACCCCTATGTGCCAAGCAAAGGCTGGTCCTAAATTAGAGAAAATTAAAATAATTCAAATCTGTTATATCCAAGACGCTTTAGGTGAGGATACCCAAGAGCTTGAGGTGAAGATACCCAAGAGCTTGAGGTGAGGGGCTAAAATCTCTACACTGTTAACAGAAGTATGAGTGGTCGACCTTGTATGGGTGTTTGTGTGTGAGCGAATGAGCCAAAGTATTGTGTGTGCGCAGTTTGGGACTGGATGTGTGTGTGAATGTGAGTGTGTTCTCAATAAAACTGGCGATTGGGTTGTGTTCCTTATTATTGCACCACTACACTTGTGTTCTCTATTTTCTGTATGTTATGATCTGTGTTCTGATGAAAATTATAGCAAAAGATGTATGATACAAATTATTAGGACTACAAACCATTTGGGCTGGTAATGGTATAGCCGGACATCACGGCTCTCTATTCTTCTTTGGCGCCACCTCGTGGTCATTTGAAGGAGGTTCAGCATAAACAACAAACACATTTACTATAATAGTGTGCTGTATTGGGTATGGTTTATATTTTAGCTTAAAAGTTCCCTGTAATCTTCAAATAAACACTGGAGTGGCAATTGCCATACCTACGCCACATATGCTGGTGATTTTCACTCAGACACAGATCATTTTTATTTTCTCATTTTATTTTCTCTAAACATATTTGTAGTTTTATGAGAAACGAAGGATAACGTTTCTTTTTGGGGTATTATAGGAAAAAGGTTATTTTGCTATTTAATGCAACTAGTCCAAGCCTGTACAGCCTTTGTCACTACCTCTCTTGTCTAGGCCATTTAATTGAACAAAACATTTAACAGGGTAGAAGTGGTACCAGGTCCATACGCTTAACTCTCCTGGTACACGTATCACTCTACAGAGACTTTATAGAGGCTATTACTTGCTAGAAGCTTACATCTTGCAATTATCAAATGTCTCGCGCATACATGTGGTAACGACAGGGTGTCCGTAGGTAACTCCATGGCAGACAAAGTGGCGAAGGAGGCTGCTCAGATGCCTCTTATTGCTGCTGTAACTCGTTCTGCAACTAAATATTGTCAATCTGTGTCCAGGTTACACCGTTGACCATATCTGTGACCTGCAGACCTCTGTCGCCGAGGCTGACAAACAAACCTGGGTGACAGTCGGCTGTGCAGCTGGTGCCGACGGGATCTTTAGACATCCGTCCAGGAAAACCCGTTGCACCAGTCTCACTTCTGCCCAGTCTTTCCGAGTGGCTCATAGAATGTGCCACATGGGAAAAGGGGGAATTATAGCTAATATAGGCAGACTTTGGTTTGCTCCAGGACTTTGAAAAGCATCTGAAGGGAATATCCAATCTAAGGTACGTAACATACATAAAACAGGTCCTGTAAAACAAGGTCAAACACCCCCACCACATGGTCCGTTTGTACGTTTACAAATAGATTTTAATGAAATGACAGAGAGGGCTGGAGACAAACGCTATTGCTTGGTAGGTAATAATAGTCATACTTCCAAGTTGGGTGGAAGCTTTTCCAACACGAAACAATGACGCAAAGACTGTTTTGAAATGTTTAATGTGAGAGGTCATGCCATGGTTTGGTGTACCAGAAATTCTTCATATCTGATCAAGGGACACAGTTCAAAAAATGTACTGAAGAAAGATCTGTGCCAAGCACTAGGCACTTGCTAAAATTATGTAATAATATAGGCAATACAAATGAACTGAATATATCTATACAATGCATTTCCATTCTCTGTTGAGGTGTAGCCAAAATAGGACTGGGTTATGTTTATTAATAGAGCTGCATTGGTTATGTGTCATTCCCATTCTGTTACTATACAATATTCAAATAGATTAAAGGCAGAAGCCACAAAATTGTTTATAGTTTTAACTTGTTAAGATTTCGCTGTTTGATAATACCTGAATGTGTGACAGTTATAAATTAAGATTTTAGTCTGAAGGAAATAGGGCACTATTTGAGATGACGGTCGTCTGGGGTTGCTTTCCCATTCCAATTGGAGAACTCAGTGTACACGAAATTGCAGGACTGGCAATTTCTAAATTATGAGCTCATCTAAATGATGAAACACGACCAAGACTCGCTTTAAGTTAGAATCAACTGGCCAATGTTAAATGCATTGTCTTTGTGTATGTACGTTTAAATGTTGTGTTTGTATTATGTCCATATTTTGCAAACTGCCTGCTTAACAAAACTAACAACTAACTGCAAGCCTGCTTATTTGTGCTATTTGTTCTGTATGTCTAGATGTTTGGTGATTTACATGAAATCAGTGATAATAAGAAAAAGAATGTGTGCTACATTCATGATGACATTTGTAAAACAGTTGTTCCCAATTTAGGTAAAATATTCTCTACAGTCTCTATAAGAAAAAACTAATGAATAATTAAACATGGTAATGGTAGGCTATATTGAGAGCAAGTTGGATGTTTTGGTGGAGTAGGAGTTACAGGTCTATGATAAACTGAAGCACTTGTGAGGAATTTGTGGTATCTGTTTGGGTGATGGGATAATGTATAAAGCATGACTGATTTAGCAGTTTCTAATATTTTAATTGGCGAGCTAGTCAGGAGACTGTTGTATTGTCTTTTATTTTGTTCCTAAATGACCCAGTCTGGTTCAGAAAGTGTTGTTATTTATTTGGTTAGAAGCCTATCTTATAGAAGTTACATGTTTGAATCATGATTTGAATTTTTTTTAATTGAGTTAGCCTATTTTGCATTGATAACATTTTCTTAAACTTAAATTTCAATTGTTTTATTTATTTTTTTCCTCTCAAAGTAAAAAAAAAAAGAAAAAAGGGGGAGAGGAAAACATGTTTGATTAAGAAACAACGGAAACAAGATTGGGGTTTAATGGAGTTAGCTAATACACAACTCTCTGCTGTAGTTGGGATTCTAACTTTGTGTTGTGCGAGATTCCATCTTTGTTTCTCACAATGTAGGAGTCCTGAATCACTGATACACCTTGTCCAATGAAGCGGTACCTCACACCTGTGGTCCAGATCATTCCAGGGCCAAACCAAGCCCAGACCTATGAGAGACTGCCTTGGGTACAGAGTAAGAGTATTGGACACTGACGGTTCCAGATTCACCACAGCCAAGGAGAGGTGGGTGATAGACAGACTATGCCACATACAACAGAGTCCAAGGTTGGCCATTGAACTCTATGAAGGAGAGGTAACCATCTGGACTGACTCACAGGAACAGGGACACTTGACTTTTGGACTTTGGGGTCATAGAGAGGTACAGCACAGAGAGTAGTGAACACACATCAAATGTGGGACACCAGAATGGCTGACAACATCACAAGAGGGAAGCAGTAACATCAATAAGGCTTTAAAGTACTGCAGTTTTCACATGTAACAAGTAGGAAGTTTGGATGAATGGAGAGGACCACGCAACACAACAGAGGCTCCAACATCTTCCACTGCACAAGCCAGGAGCCAGTCATCAGGACATGGGAAGATCACAGAGCAGAGGGGAGTTGGACTTTCATTTCTTGATAATTTTTTTAAATTGTATTTTTAACTGGGGTCTTAGCAATTCACCGGCGAAACCCTACTACATTTGTTTATTTGCTATTTGTTCGTTATTATTATTCTTTTAGCAAATTTTGGTGTTTTGTATTTTGGCCATTACATTTTTCTGTGGAATAGCGCTTTGTAAAACACTACCTATATAGCACCAAAAGATCTGCCATTAGAGAAACAAAAATAACTGTATGTATTCATTTGACCATGGTTATACTAATGCATCCACTTTGGCAACATTACCCTAAATCAACCATAAACAATATAGAGAGAGGTCTTAAAACTCTTAGCTAATGACACTACAAAACACATTTTTGTTTGTTCACATTTTCTATTTTTTCTAAATGTATCATTGTTTGAAAAAATTGTAAATCACTTGTGATAATCACTGCGCCAAATACCCCTGTTTCGTAGTCCTAGTTATCTTGACACCTCTTACGAATGTTGCCAATTCCAGGCCAGTCGTGAGAACTACAGTCTTTAATTACTCAACACTCCAAAGCCGGTTTATGTCGTGACTTTTAACAAAGAGGAACCGCAAAGGAACTATCAACAGTCAAGGACAGTTAGAATCCTGACTGGCAACAGCTCCAGCATGGGACATTCTTCTACTCTTCCCTACTTTAAAGGAAACCCCACCACTGGGCATTAGGACATATCGCGACACACAAACCTCACCATTGTTACAACCCCCCCCCC
>JACXGI010016677.1:0-15533 GCA_016801175.1 Esox masquinongy
GTGGCATGTAAACATGAACCATTGATCTGGCAGGGGAGAAGTGGCAGGGAGTTGTATTTGTATGCGTGGTGATGAGGTGACTGGGGACAGGTGTGTGATTTGGTGATTGGTGACAGGTGTGTGATTTGGTGTGCACTGAGACTCAGGGGCGCGGGCGCCCTCTGCTGCGCGCTCGCGGAGGCGGGGACGTGACAGATACTGCATTGGAATTTCTGTTCTTATTATTTATATGGTATGCTATGTAGCAATTCAAAAGGATGTTAGAGAAATTAAGTCATAAAGAACTTGTTTGTCTTTTTTCTGTGACTGTGTTCCCCAAGCCTTGTACTTTGCACCACATGTTCATAGAAATGTTGAGGGTATTTATTTGATGTGTCGATGCAGGGCTCTTCCACAAAAGGTCTCAGCCTGACCCCCCTGATGAAATAGAGGTTAACATTTTTTTTAATTTTTTGTTATGAATTAAGTGTATGGGTTAACTGCTAACTGTATCATCAGTATGTGTATCAAAGTTCCGGTGCAAAAGTGTGTGAAAGAGATAAGGGTTAAATGGGGTTTTCTGCAGTGTTTGCATCATTGTAGCATGCAATGAGGTTCCTCTCATGAAGTAAACCATTGTTTTCTCTCCCATGTATATCTGTCTTCTTCAGGATGGGTATACTATAATCCCAGATTAGGAATGATGGGTTAGGGTTGACACTCAAGCACACAATGAGTCTGTTGTTTGTGTGTGCATGTGTGTGCCTGTATGTGTGTGTGTGTGTGTGTGTGTGTGTGTGTGTGTGTCTGTGAATGCAGCATTGATTTTGTTTACTCTACTGCTCAAACACCTGCGGATGGAGGCTAAATGTTCTCACACGCCTACTGCAGCTAGCTTACTGTGCGCTTCGCTACGCAGGCGGCTGTCGACATTTGGCATTAACAACATTCACTGAGCTTCCTGCTGTCTTGGTAATGGAACACATGGTCACATCTCTAATCAACACATGTAGGCTAAATATGGAAACACTGTCATATTTTTGTGCAAAACTATACATGAAATTACTATTTTAACTATAAGAGGCTATATGGATTTCAAATGGACTGAGCATTTTGAGTCAGTTCGCTTTCCTGGAACCTTTTTAGGTCTTGGATTAAACTGCTGTCAATGTCATTTCACATCACCCCCTTCCAGAGAAGTGTACAAAACAAGGGTTACACTAGAATTTTGTAGGTGGTTGAATATCCAGAAATCTATGAGATTTCAGATTTTATATGTTTATAATTTGGGTTTCTGCCTTCCCCTAAAATGCCCTGGATGTACAGTCACAACCTCACAGAACATGTATACTGTAAATACACATACTGTATCTTAAAGCATTTTACAGAATGGCCTCAATATATCTCCAAAACATGATTTAGAAAGGACTATTACTCAACCAAAGGCCCAATGGGGTCTCCCTAAATTAAGGCAGGGGCTAAGGCCCCCTCCCTGCCCTCATAGTTCTTGGCCAGTCATGCAAGAGAATCTGTGGGTCACAGAAGGACTGTAAAAAAAAGCCCACAAGTTGTTCTCTGTGACAGATGTCCTCTGGAAGATCCCCCCGCCCCCCTCCATCACTTTCCCTCACCCCTTCACCCCCAATTTTCACCCCTTATCCCTCCTCCCTGCCTGTCTCCCCTATTCTCACTCTCTTACCCCCTCAGTCTAGTAATTCAGAGATGGGAGACAGCAATGAGCGAAGGTCCCTAGCCTGCTTAGCCTACTTCCCAAGATATGGTGGGTGTGATGAATTGCGAGAAAGTGTCTGTGAGTGCGTTTACCCTTTAGGATAAACACCGTCTAAACACTTTGCTCCAACTATTTCATGAGTGCTGTAGACAACACGTCGCACCTCCCTGCCCCATTATTCCAAACCCTATGACAAGTCCCAAACAATATCGAATAAACCACTACATACATGCTCATTTAGGGCACGGCTCACATGTTCAACACCGGGGGATGATTATGTGTGCCATTTCAAAATTTGATATGGACAGTAGAGATACTGCATCGGAATTTCTAGTGTTATTATTGATATTGTACATAATGCTGCAGTATATAACCGCTTAGTTTTTTTTTTACAGTTCCTTCTCTGTATGATAAGGGTATCAACTTTGTCACATGTACCAAATGGAACATGTATAGACATATAAACAGTTTTAAATACTTCCTTCCTGCACTTAAACTCTCCAATGCACATGCACCATTATATCTTTTAAAAATCCCTCAGTTTTTTCCTTTTTGTCCCCATAATTTGTAATTTGAACTATGCTAACATATGGAATTGTTTTAATATAAAGATACTCTACCATGGATCATTTAGCAATTTTATATTACAAAATAGCATTTTTTTTATTTAATGGGTTTAATGGCTGTTTTGATAAAACCCTGATGAAGGGTGACATTTTATCACTTTCAAAATATTGATAAAAATATAAACTTAGAGTTTTTATGTTTATTGTGCCACACTTACTCTTATTATTATAATTATACTACATTGGATATACATACTGCTGACTGCAATGGTGAACAGATTTTTTTTGTTCCTAATAACTGGTGAGGACTAATGTCTTTACGTTTTAGAGTTAGTTTTCTCATAGTTTTCTCAAATCTCTATTTTTCAAACTAAAATTATATTTTTTCTTTCTTTAAATGCCCATACAATGAAGGACTTTTGCAACATTGACTATATTTATTTCTACTGTTGTCTTTTGATGGGTCGTTTAATCAAACTTTAATGGTAATTTGCAAAACATAATTTTTCCTTACAAACCACCTCATAATACACCTCTTATATTCTGATACATTGGTAAACACAATGCCCTATTACCATCACCGTCTCCATAAGAAGGATCAGGGGATTTTCGGTAACTAACCCTCCCTGTCCCATGAGATGTCATTTTGACTGAGACAAAGATCAATTAAATAGATGAATGAGAGGTATCTTTAAATAAAGATCAATTAAATAAATGAACAAGAGATATCTTTAAATACCGTAGACCGACTGTGAGGCCTCGCTCATCCTTTAATGTAATGAGAAGAGGGGGAATAAAACGCTTGTCCTCGGGATGAAAAAGTGATGTGTTTTTATCTTGCCTTATCCTAATGTAGATTAGATGATAAACCTAAACAGGATAGATCTGGACCTACGGCATCTCCATGGTCAGTCTGATACAGGCGTTTCCTCATCTTACTCAGACCTGGCTGTCTGTCTGCTGTGTAAGTGTGATGAGGAAATCAAAATAAGTCCCTGAGCATACAGTCTGCACTACTATGTAACTCTCTTCTACTGCATACATTCATTATTTTATTTATTACTATTTATTTAGGAACCCACTTGAGACCAAGCTCTTGTTTTAAATGTAATGATAAGTATAAACATATCCCCATTCAGTAAAACAGCTTGCTATGTAGGAAAATGCAGGTAAAAACAAGCAAACAGATAAAATGACACCTCATAGCAAAGACAGGGCTGTGCAAAGTCACACCCATACATACACATGTGGCAGCTTTGTAAAATGTGATATAAAAGTTGTTGCCATTTGTTTAATGCACATAATTTTGTATGTTATGTGTTTTTCTATATGTGGACTTCAGGGAGCTTGGCAACAGCTAATGGGAATCAGAATAGATACTAAATATGCTGGCTTACTAAACAGGGCTGTATCATAATGTCTGTTCATTTGACTATCCTAAATGTGGAGATAAACACAATTTGTTGGTCAAGCTGGTTATTAGGGAACTAAAGAGGGAAGAAAGGAGAGCGAGACAAGAAGAGAGTGTGTGTGTGTGGGGGGTGCATTTTCTCTGTAATAATAATCCCTATAAAATCCAGATTTCTCAATCCGCAGCTCAAGCTGACCGTTTAAATAAAATCATTCTAATCCCACATGGTAAGAGAAATGAAAATGAGCGGATTAAACACAGGCCAAAACCTCTCCCTCTCCCCTGTCTCCTCCAATGGGATCAGAATGCCCCTTTCCCACCATTGACCCCCCCAACACACACACACACACTCCCCCGTGTCCTCCCTAGGGGTAGAGGGTTTAAGACAGATCTAGTTCTGGGATTGGTGCTTTTTTTATATACACATCCTCCCCCTCCCAACCTGTTCCACAATACTGAGACATAGTCCTCCGGAATGTGTATGTGTTTCAAGGGGGAATACAATAATTGCACATAGGAGAGATGCAGTGATCCAATCAAATCAGAGTCAGTTATCTCTCTGTCTCTGTGTCCCTCACTTTAGTTTCTCTCTCACTCCACTTAAAAGTGGGGCTCCTTTTTTTAATCCAGTCATGGTTAGCTCCCCATATTATTCACCATATTATTTTCTCAATCAGTAGTCAAATCCAAAACTCCTCCACTATTGCCATTATTAATTGAAGTCCTTCTGTACCTTCCACCTCTTGCTCTAATTTAAAGAAAGCCCCTGTGCCTTTTGTCCTTTCAAGGCCCCAGTGACCCCCCATCCCCTCTGAAGTCTCTGGAAGTTTGACCCCTGTGTCATTGGTATTCCTGATGAGGTGGGATTTTAATCTTTAATCCTGTATCCCTTCCCCCCAGTACGGATCAACTCATTATGGAGAATACACTGTCATCACCCATTACCTATGATGCAGTGCAAGTGCAGTGGAATGGACGTATCGGGCCTCTGTCTGTTTTTTGGGTAAGTGATCTGTGCATTCAGTTCAGTCGCCGATTCCATTCACTGCTTAATCCCCCACTTACTCATCCTTCCTGCTTCCTCTGGCCTCCCGCTATCTCTCCATCTCTGCCTCTATCTCTCAATCTCTCTCCTCCAATCTCACTCTTTCTCTCTCTCTTCATTTCCATCACAGTCTTTTGCTCATCCTTTTTACCATTTAACCCTCTTTCTAGAACACACACAATCTTTATCTTCAACTCCGATCACTTGCTGTACTTTATCTGTCCAACTATCTATGCCACCATCTCCCTCACTATCTCTCTCCATCTCTTCATTCCTTTTCCCCCTATTTTCTTCTTTGTTGCTCCCTCTCCATCCCTTCCTCTTAAAGGATAATCTTTAGCTAAGTGCTGTCCACTTTATTTCCACTCTCTGCCTCTTAAGTGACCATCTGATAATCTCAGAACTCCGGTCTCCAGACCTCCCAGACAGTCATCCTGCGGGTTAGAATGCTAGCACAGAATTATACTCCTGATCTGGGTCAAGACTATGACTGGCCCTGGGTCCTACTGTTGGGGCTACTGAGTTTATGGTGTCATGGAGGAAAGGGCAATGCCAGAAGCTCTTGGAGTGATATCTTTGGAGCAGATGGACCTCTATCTCCCCTCAATGTATCTCCTCACATCTCTCTTTTGCTATCTTTCTCTATCCATTTCCGTCACTCTCTTTTTTTCTCCCAATCCCTTTCTGTTCAACTTGGTCTAATATCATTCTCTCTCTTTCTTTTATCCCTTCATCTCTCTCTCTCTCTCTTCCTCCTCTGTTTTCATGAGATGTCATTTGTGTGCCACAGGGAGTGGGTCAGAGCACTCAGACTGAGATGGAGAGAAAATAGAATAAAACTAGTCTGGATGTTTAGCGCACAGATAAAAGGCCATCTCTTGGCAGGGACATGTTTTGTTTTTGTAAAAGGAGGTGGCCATGAATGCATGCATGTGACACGCAGAGGTCATGCTGAATGTACAGGATTCATAGTGTCTCCTTACCGACAGAAAAGAAACCCTTAGTCAGGACACACTCACCACGCACACCAACACACTCACACACACAGACACAAACTTGTACTGCTTCCCGCTGTCCTCGTCATGGGTCAGCGCCTGAAAAAAAGTGCCTGTCACTTTCCTTTGGGACTGAACTCTGACAAGCCGGCAGAACAGGATAAACTTCAGGAGGGGAAAAGGAGATTCCTGCAAGGAAAACCAGGAGGATTTGGAATACCCAAAGGGCTGGTTTGTCTTCCCTCTCATCACAAGGTCCAGACAATGACAGGGGGTTCCCATTTCAACATCACCAAGTAATCACTTAGCAGTTATTTCCACAAATGACAAATAATATTAGCGTCAGAAAACTTCATTTTACAAATCACGACACACCTGATGTTTACTTAGAAACGACTTGGTAAACCGTTAAAATGTTTATTTACCAATTGCTCTCTAAATAAATAACAGGTTAATAACATCTTTTGACAACAGGCCTCGTAGAAGGTGTTTTGGATTATGTGTCTGATGTATTTTGAAAGCTGTCGGTGTGCTTTTGGGAACAGTTTTATAAATCATGTGTGGTTGCACAAGTGGGTTTTAGAGCGTAGTCGACTGCATGTAAACCTTATTTCTTGGCAGACATCTCAGAATAAAAATGTAAAATTGCGAGCACTCAACCCAAATGTATCTCATAAACTGCAATACATGTCATGTCTCACAATCGATTATATAGTACTTCACAAATTTTGTTAGTTTTCTGTAGTCTGTCTTTTGTGAGCCTTATTCCACATTCATTCTCAAAGCTCCACAACAATGTCGAAATAGTCAAATTTGACACTGAGATGATATCCAAAGTTGTGCTATTTATTCAGTGTCTATGTAATTTCTTTTAAACATTATTAGCTTTAAAACAATTTGTTAAAATGAGAAATAAACTACTGGATGATGATATTGGATCAAGAGGAGGGACAAAAGTATATCCTAAATTGACCCACTAATCTGATAGTGGCAGATGCCCAATCTCCCTAACATGACTCAGCTTAGATACCAACATACACCATATACTCATAATATATGATTCACACCTCAAGGTTTGATAATAGTTAGTATAATAGTTAGTATAGTATTTAAGGTAAGGGTTGGAGAAATGCTTAAAACACTTAAACTTGAAATTCGCTGCACATGTACTCACACCAATGTACTTCACCTGCCAGTAACTCTAGCAGGCTTGTAACTGTTGTGCATCTCGCACGTGGCTGGTTGAACACCAAACTTTTCATTCAGATAATGCTGAAAAATCAGTCCATAGTTAAGTCACTGAACCATTTGTTGAAATCAGCATGAAAAAAATATTTCTACAGCAAGAAAGCTATGCTGTGAAATGGCTATTACAATGATTGTCTTTTTTTATTATTAATTAGCATTAATTTGTTTTTGATTTGATTTTGATGTCTATATGTAAAATTATTTTACAAAGTAATTCAAAAGTGTTAAAACACTTAAATGAATCATGTCATTACTAATTGTGTAATTTGATCAGATTTTTTCTATTATTACTTTATATTAACACACACAACATTTAATTAATACATTATTAAATCAGTTGTCTTCTTTAAACAAAATGGATGATGACGTAATACTTACAAGAGGGAGTGAGTGTGATTTTACTGGTGCAAAACTCAATTCAGTCATTTCTCTCAAGGTAAATGGT
The DNA here is from genome assembly GCA_016801175.1 of Esox masquinongy. Classification (NCBI taxonomy): domain Eukaryota; kingdom Metazoa; phylum Chordata; class Actinopteri; order Esociformes; family Esocidae; genus Esox; species Esox masquinongy. The sequence goes on from JACXGI010016677.1 coordinate 7,422, forward strand.
GTTCACCACAAGTTTAACTGAAGAATTTGCTGCCCTAGAAATGTATGCATGTGTGTGTCTGTCTGGTGTCTGTCTGAATCTTGCTTTGTTTCACCCTGCAGTATAACATAATCAAGGGAAACAATTACATTTTTACCCAACACATCTCGCCTTTTTCCTTTGTTCACATTAATTGTCTCTTTATGAGCAAAGGATCAATATGAGCTTCGCTCACACCCACATATTATGTAGCCATAAAACATTTCTATGTATCTCAATCCAGGCCTACTGTATAACACTTCCTCCGAGACGGGGGAGTTGCTGAGGAAAGGGCATGGACGCAACCTCAGGTAGTGTAGTATAATTTTGTTCAACCCACCTGAGCTCAACCAGGCACACGACAGGAAGAGGGAGTCACCATCCTCCCGTTAAGTGCACACTTCCTGCTATTTTCTGACCATCTCTTAAAGCAGGAAGTCATTGGAATGGGAAAAAAAAATGACCCTTAAATCCCCGGGACAGGGCCAACGAAAGAGGTGCTCTGAAGTCATCCCCAAAGTATACAAGCCTAGACTGATGCCATCGAAAGAGGAGAGGGAAGTAGGGATGGGGAAATGAGGGAGGGGTAAAGGGGAGGGAGGAGGTGGAGAGCGGTGGAGAAGGGTGCGTTCCTCCTGGGTCGCGTTTGGGGCGTCTGGCTGCACGAGAGGCAGGATGTTTTGGTTTATTCAGTGCAATAGCGTGGGCATCGTGAACAAGGTGCGAGGTGCCCTCCGCGCCAGTTTCAATGTGATTTATGTCCGTGCTGGCAGACGCTTCTGTCCCTGGGGAAGTCTTTGAAATCATCGGGATTGTGTCTGGTCTGTAAGAATACATGTGTGTCTGAATGTATCTGTGTGCAAGTACATGTGTATGTTTGTGTGTGTGTGTGTGTGTGTGTGTGTGTGTGTGTGTGTGTGTGTGCGTGTATGTGTGTGTGTGTCTGCGCAGGTTTATGCAGGTTTTGAAGGAATCAGCTTTGTGTTCTATGGGCTGCTGGTTTGTAACCTGTAGCTGAAGAGTACATATACATGGCCCAAATTAAAATGGATGAGGCAGCATTCAAATGATTAAATTCACTGCAGAGGAAATTGCTTTGAATTAATTCAGAGATCAAACAATAAAGACAACTGCAGAATATTAGGTTCAACTTCAGTTCATTATATAATTTGATGATTACGGTCACTGGAACAAGGTGCACATGAATTGTTCAGAAATAAATAGAAGACTCCACCAATGTCCAACAATGTCATCCGATGTAAAACATATTTTTTTGTTTACTGTTAACACGATGTGTGGTCTTTACATGACCCCAGAATATACCCCTCCAAGACACCAGAATATACCAAGTGTTAAAGGTCACAACAGGTTTAAGAAATGATAAAGATGACAGGACACTCCTGTCCAGAGACCTGTCGTTAGCTAGATCAAACATCCACAAATGGGGTGAAAGTTCATAGATATATTTACATATACAGTTGTGCTCAAAAGTTTGCATACCCTTGGAAAATTGGTAATATACAGTGGATATAAAAAGTCTACACACCTGTTAAAACGCCAGGTTCTTGAGACAAAGATAAATCATGTCAGATCTTTTTCCACCTTTAATGTAACTTATAACGTGAACCATTCAATTGAAAAACAAACAAATCTTTGAGGGGGAAAAATAAAAAACTCACAATAACCTGGTTGCATAAGTGTGCACACCCTTAAACTAATACTTTGTTGAAGCACCTTTTGATTTTATTACAGCACTCAGTCTTTTTGGGTAGGAGTCTATTAGCATGGCACATCTTGACGTGGCAATATCAGCCCACTCTTCTTTGCAAAAGCGCTCCAAATCTGTCAGATTGCGAGGACATCTCCTGTGCACAGCCCTGTTCAGATCACCCCACAGATGTTCAATTGGATTCAGGTCTGGGCTCTGGCTGGGCCAATCCAAAACGTTAATCTTCTTCTGGTGAAGCCATGCTTTTGTGGATTTGGATGTGTGCTTTTGGTTGTTGTCGTGCTGAAAGGTGAACTTCCTCTTCATCTTCAGCTTTCTAACGGATGCCTGAAAGTTTTGTGCCAAAATTGCCTGGTATTTGGAACTGTTCATAATTCCCTCCACCCTAACTAAGGCCCCGGTTCCAGCTGAAGAAAAACAGCCCCAAAGCATGATGCTGCCACCATCATGCTTCACTGTGGGTATGGTGTTCTTTGGGTGATGTGCAGTGTTGTTTTTGCACCAAACATACCTTTTGGAATTATGGCCAAAAAGTTCAACTTTGGTTTCATCAGACCATAACACATTTTCCCACGTGCTTTTGGGGGACTTGATGTTGGTTTTTGCAAACTTCAGCCAGGCTTGGATGTTTTTCTTTGTAAGAAAAGGCCGTCTTGCCACCCTACCCCATAGCCCATTCATATGAAGAATACGGGAGATTGTTGTCACATGTAGCACACACCCAGTACTTGCCAGAAATTCTTGCAGTTCCTTTAATGTTGCTGTAGGCCTCTTGGAAGCCTCCCTGACCAGTTTTCCTCTCGTCTTTTTGGAGGGACATCCAGTTCTTGGTAATGTCTCTGTTGTGCCATATTTTCTCCCCTTGATGATGACTGTCTTCACTGTGTTCCATGGTATATCTAATGCTTTGGAAATTCTTCAACAATGAGATCCCTCTGATGCTTTGGAAGCTCTCTGCGGACCATGGCTTTTGCTCTGAGATGCAACCAAGAAAATGTCAGGAAAATCCTACTAGAACAGCTGAACTTTATTTGTGATTAATCAGAGTCACTTTAAATGATGGCAGGTGTGTAATGACTTCTATTAAACATGAGTTTGATTGTGATTGGTTAATTCTGAACACAGCCACATCCCCAGTTATAAGAGGGTGTGCACACTTATGCAACCAGGTTATTGTAAGGTTTTTATTTTTCCCCCTCGAAGATTTCAGTTTGTTTTTCAATTGAATTGTTCATATTATAGGACACATTAAAAGTGGAAAACGTTCTGACATGATTTATCTTTGTCTCATTCTTTTACATCACAACAACCTGCCATTTTCACAGGGGTGTGTAGACTTTTTATATTCACTGTAGATGTTTGTTGTATGTAAACCAAATTAACATGCCGACACTGTGTGTGCACAAGTGATGGCGAAATGTTAGATACATTAGCTAGATACAGTTTTAATGTAGCTACTAATTGTGTGTTTTTAGCATTTGTTTTGCTAAATAACAGTACGATAACCTCATGTTTGCTAAGTTAGTCTCATACCTAATCGTTAGTAATAACAAATGCTACCAGTAACATGTATCTTATTAGTTAATCAAGGTAAACAAGTGCAACAGGGCAGTAGCTACCAATAAATCATGTATTTATTAAATTCAGTCCATACAGTAGTTTCTTGCAATACTGATATAGCCTAAATTGACTAATTTGCCTTGATTCTTTATTAGCCAATTGCTTGAATACTGACTAGTTTACAGATTACTCTGTTTTTTTATGTTCACCACTAGGATATAGATGTACCAGGATAAGTGAAGAAAAAGCGGTTCCCACTAACTGTTGATCATCCTGTAGCTGGTCTATAGGCACCGTTGGAGGTGTGACAGGCAATAATGTTCAGCAGAGCAGGTAGCCTAACCACCAACCCTTATATATAAGGAATGGAGGCTGACCATGTAAGCTTAGTTTACACAAAATGTATGTACTGCTTTTATTATAAAGGTTGCGTTGTGGGAGAGATCAGGATGTCAGGCCAGACTCCAATTTATCTTACTACAGGTGTGTTTGTAAGGCATAAGTAAAAAAGGGCATTGACTTGGATTCTCCTTTACCTGCAACTGTGGAATATATGATTAGTTGAATATTAGTGAGAATGACAAACATGGCAAACTGAAGAAGTACTGTCTATATGTCTATGGAAGTTCTCTGCATCCCACTGCTGGCTTTTGCCTCTGAAGCTAAGCAAGGTCGGGCCTGGTCGGTCCTGGGATGGAAGACTACATGTTGCTTAAGTGTCCTGCACAGGGTGCTGTGATTTGGATGGATGTTAAATGGGTGTCCAGACTGTTTGTGGTCACCATAGGTCCCATGTCACTGTAAGAGAAGGGGTGTTTACCAGTGTGATGGCAAAATATAATCTCATAACAGCATGGCCAACTAACCATCCCCAGCTTCCAATTGGGTGATCTTCTCTCCTTCTCCTGTAACTATTTCCCAGGTTAATTCTCTAAATTAGAATTTGTTCTCAGGCAACTTATGTGGTAAAATAACAGGCTAGATAAAATATAAATCTCACCTACTTATCAAAAGATCTTGAATTAATCTGTCTAAATTGCTCTATTTCTCTTTACTGTTTCTGTCCACCACAACTGTCTTATCTTGTTTTTTCCAGAGCTAACTACCAAAGGACAGACAAGGCCCATTGCAATGTTACTGGGACTGAAAGATGTTAACAAAACAATATCTCTGCTCAAATCACCCAGTATTTGGAGAAAACACGGGAGAGTAGGCTGGGTTTTAAAGTCGTTTGCTAGTTAAGATTCTCCAGTTATCATGGTATACATGTCCCTGCCTTTAAGCAAGGTACCTAATCCTAAATACTACTGTAAATTGCTCTGTATAATAATGTCTGATAAATTACTCAAATTTAAATATTTGTACATATTAACGGTGGGTGGGATGATGAATGCTAAATAAAAAGGGCCTTGCTGCTTATGGAAATTTGGTAATAACCAGACAAACAAGTTGTAACCAGACAAACTGTACAGCTTTGTTGTCACTCACCTGTCTCAATCTTTGCCATTCTTCATCTCAACCTCTTACCAGGTTGGCCTGGAGCCCCACCCGCTGTCCCCCAATTCTGGTCATCAGTGTTCTGGATTATGATGTTTCACTGTGGGCCCTGACTGCTGAGAACACTACCAGGCTAAACATCCTCAAAGAAGCATGTCACTTATCCTTCTACTAATCCCAAACATGCATCTGTGTATTTAAATATTCCTTAACATTGCTTGGATACTGCATACCACATAGTCTCCAATACCACCCTGTCTTAGTCCTTAGTTTTTATGCTGCAATAGTTTGTGCCGGGGGACAAGGGTCAGTCTGAATTCTGAGGTATCCTTTTGGATCTAAAGAATGCTCCTGCTAACTGTGGTGTCCTGTTGAATCTTAAGAGAACCTAAGTCCTTGGACTGTGTTTTAGGATTACCTGGCCTGATGTTTCCTAGCTGTCCCTGCTCAAAGTCCACCTGGTTGTGTTGCAGATTTACACAGTGATGTTGGCCACCTGGTCATCCGTCTTTGTCCACCTGGTTGTGCAGCTGATCTGGATTCTGCCTAAAGACTCAGCCCACCTGTATTTACTGACCAGCCAGTAATCGGGACATGCAAATATATTGGCCCAAAAAGGTAATGTATTCTTATAAATATCACCCAGTACAGCCGAAGAGGACCCCTCAAAGTCTGGCTCCTCTCTAAGTTTCTTCCTAGGTCCCATTCCCACTAGTGTTTTTTTCATAGTCACTGTGCACCAATTATTTTTGTGTATATGCACTTTGTGACAACTGGCAATGCAAAAGGATTTTATAATAATTAATCTGATGAACAGATAACAACAGTGGGTGAGTGGAACAACTTATAACCCACCGAACATATGGTCTTTATTCCAGTAATAAATCCTTTTGCTCTGATTTGTATTGAACACTGATACAACCTTACAGCATGAATACTTACAGATGACAAAGGAGAACCACTTGATAATACATACAGAAACTACAGCAAAATCAGTGTTCAATTTGAAATGAGTGCTGACAATCTTTCAAGCAGTAGATGAACACGACTTACCAGGAATGCATTGGGTGGACAGCCTGGCAGAATTTCTGATGAAACAGAAGGCCAGCCTGACCCTGAAGAACCAGTAAAATGTTTTATGTTCTAGTCTAGTTTATATATATATATATATGACAATCACATGAATGCCTGGACCTGTATAGCACACACTCATTTTGGGGTCATGATTCTTCCTTAGAATCTAACATGAGCAACATTGTCAGACTGTAGCAGAACAATTACAACACCCCAGTTTGAATCCTGCTTCGGTCTGAGATAAAATCTATGAAACACACAGTGTGAAATGTGTTATTTACATTAGTGATGAAATTAAGATCTTTATGTTGTTTACTCTATATCACCTGAGTAGTAGTATAGAATCATAAACTGGGTTGTTCAAACACTAAATGTTGATTAGCTGTAAGATCTGGTACAAGTTAGTAACAGGTTTATAATAGTAGTAATGCAGGACATTTCAGGTGTATGGCAGATATACAATGTAAAGAACTGTATCCAGGCGTTCTGTGTCACGTTGTGCCTAAGAACAGACCTTAGTTGTCGTATATTGGTCATATACTATACCTCTTCCTGCCTAATTGCTTAAATATCTTACATCACCATTTATTATTCAGAGACAATTTAAGTATGTATATTGAAGAATGACTGACAATAAAAGGTAATTCAAATAATTTTATTAAATATGGAAACGCATTAAATGCACGTCAAACGCACATACAGACCATAAGTCCATTGGGAATGACTGAGTGGATATGTCAAAGCTGTATCCAACCACAGGACAGCAAAACAGTTCTTGTTTCATAAAGAGGATAAAAAAGGCCAGTATTAGCTAATATGGAAGCCAGTGAAGATTGGTGCCAAATCAATGGGTTCTTCAGATTGTGTGAGATTGGCTGGATTTATAGAGGCACTGGAAGCAGTAAACTGACTCAGGAGGACATGCCCTGAAAGTGGTCTGGTCCTCCGTTCTCTCAAGGCATCTAGTGTTTCCCTCTGCACACGTGTTTAGGACTAAAAGAAAGTCAGCAAGAAATATAATGTTCAGTCTTTACAGATGTCAGTGTAGCTACTACAAGAGACAAGATACTGTCGATTTACTGGTTTGGCTTCTGGATTAGAGATTACATGGTGGGTGGATCTTTGCAGTGGTTGTCAAAACTGCTCTGGTACCCCGTTATTCCATGTATTTGAAATACTCAACTGTTTACACACCTGATGTAATTAGATTAACATTGCCAAAGTTAGAAATCAACAATCACAAATGAAGAGTTAAAAATGTCTAGCCCTTAAATTGTAAATTGGGTAGTTCAGGGCATTAACCAAGATTTTCCGCAAGCAGCTAGCTGTCATACATCTTCCAATCACCTCTCCTTCCACAAATGTTTACATTTTGGTGAGTTAGCAGGTGCTCTGAGATAGACAGAGACCAACAGGAGCAATAAAGTTTAGGCCTTGCTCAAGGGTATACTAAGAAATTTCATCTGGGGAATTTGAAAAAGCGACATCTCAGTTACCAGCCCAAAACTTGTTTTAACACCTGTTTAACATCCCATCCTAAAGATAGCACAATGTTCAGGACAATTAGAGCAATGTCTGGTCTCCCAAATATGGACTTACACTGTTACCTTGAGAGGCAAGCCAGCAATGGGAGACTGAGCACTTCTATAGACAGAACTTCAGTATGCCATGCTTACCATTCTCACAAGTACTCATGTAATTGCTACCTGCTCTTCTGGACATTACTGTCTGTCGCACCTCCAACAGTGCCTGGAGACCAGGATGATCAACAATTAGTGGGCACCGGTTCTTCACACTTCTTATTCTGGTACATCTATCTCCCAGTGGTGTACATACAGTGGATATAAAAAGTCTACACACCCCTGTTAAAATGCCAGGTTTTTGTGATTTAAAAGAATGAGACAAAGTTAAATCATGTCAGAACTTTTTCCACTTTTAATGTGACCTATAATGTGAACAATTTAATTGAAAAACAAACTGAAATCTTCGATGGGGGGGAAATGAAAAATAAAAACCTTACAATAACCTGGTTGTATAAGTGTGCACAACCTCTTATAACTGGGGATGTGGCTGTGTTCAGAATTAACCAATCACATTCAAACTCATGTTAAATAGAAGTCATTACACACCTGCCATCATTTAAAGTGACTCTGATTAATCACAAATAAAGTTCAGCTGTTCTAGTAGGATTTTCCTGACATTTTCTTAGTTGCATCTCAGAGCAAAAGCCATGG
>JACXGI010016678.1:0-15535 GCA_016801175.1 Esox masquinongy
GACACGCTCAAACCCTACATCCCGACCTTCAGGACACGCTCAAACCCTACATCCCGACCTTCAAGACACGCTCAAACCCTACATCCCTACCTTCAGGACACGCTCAAACCCTACATCCCAACCTTCAGGACACGCTCAAACCCTACATCCCGACCTTCGGGACACGCTCAAACCCTACATCACTACCCAGGCTCTTGGTTCAGCCACCTCTGGGCTCTTGGCCGTCCTGCTGACCCAAACCCTTTGGGGCAGTTTACGATCCACACAGTCAAAACTCGTTTGGCGATATCTCGAGTGCATGCGGTGAGGTTGCTCATGCCTATCTGTCTGTCTGCGTGCGTGCGTCTGTCTGGGTGGGTGCGTGCGTGCTTGCACGTGTCTGTCTGAGTGGGTCTGGGTGTGCGTGTCTAGAAAACTGTAGATTATTAACTACTATAGTAACTTACTGTATATCACTGTTAGTAAATGCAGAATATTAACTACTATAGTAACTTACTGTATATCAGCATGAGTAGGCTACATGTATGTCACGTGAAAAGTGCGGGGAAAGAACATTTTGCCCAAATGTAATTATTTTGCTGAAAATGAACAATTTCTCTAACATGTATTTCAGTCAGAATCCAGTAAGAAACTAGTTCATAACTGTCATTGCAACTTCAGCACCTCACCTGCTCCTGTCATTGCAGCTGACAGGGAGGAGAGCGGGAGACAGAATGCCAATCAAACCCACACACGCCTTGTGAAGAGCAGGGAGGGCCCATTTAGCAAACATGTTGTTTTGTTCAAAATGCCCAATTTCAGCAACACATATCTGTCACAATCAAGTAAGATACTAGTTGATCACTGATAAATAGAAACATCAACATTATACCTGCTCTGATGGATGCACAATGGTAAAACAAATGAAGCTCCAATATCACTGATGGCAAACACTAATGTTTGTGTCTGTGGTGCAATGATGTGATATGGCGTTATGTAATGCTAAGATATTCATGTGTGATGATTTGATGATGTTCTGCGTGTTGGTACCTGACAATGACATTAGTCTTCTGTGTCCTCTCTCCAAACCAGATGGTCGAGGGCTTGATGCTGATGATCTTCAGAGGGGTTCCATCTGACGCCCACAAACCACACGGCAAACGGGTGCCACGCATGAACTCCTCATCCTACAATCACGCAACACACACCTTAACTGTACACACGTTTTGGTCTGTAATGGGCGGCTTATGGCTTCGGTAAGTGTGTGTGTAAACAAGTGTTACCTTTGGGTGACGGCAGGCGTGGATCTGAGTGGCTCGCTCTGTAGTTACATGACTAAGAATCTCTGGCATCTTCTTGAACATGTCTAGACTATTGACATGTATCTAAAACACAGACACAACATGTGACAACGAATCTCCGGCATCTTGAACATGTCTAGATTTTTTACATAAATCTAGAATAGATACGTGTCATCTTTTGAGACCCTAAAAAGAAAGTGTGTTGTTACCTGTGTGTCAAACTCCTCCCCGAGGTTAGTGAAGAGGTATTCATAGCCATAAGCTGCTTTACAGTTGAGCCAAACAACATGATAGGCACTTCTACTGAGCCAGTCCTGGACCAGCCCCCTGATACCGGACAAACACGCCTCCTACACACAAACACAAACACCTTAAAAATCTCTATACTTAAGAGGACACAAAATGTTGTCCCCATTCAAATTCTTATCTTCCATTGCCCTTACCCACAAAAATATATTGTAACTATAAATCAAACATCTAAGCAGGATATAGCTTTCTTTTCATAGGGGACCTCCAAAGGGTAGCCTTTTGTTTGCAGCATCTGACGATTGACCAAAAGGTTGCTAAATGAAATCCCTGAACCGGCAAGATGTCTCCCTGAGCTAGTAGGAAAAAACCTCTGTGTCCCAGAGCAAGACAGTTATTCCTAATGCCCCAAGCTCATTGCTGAAAATGAGAACGTATTCTTAGTCATCTTATCTGGTAAAATAAGATTGAGAACATCTTATCTGGTAAATCTGTGTGTTTTTGTGAATAAATATTATGGATTAATCCCACTGAGATTCCGCTGGTAATCTCAGGAAGATATATCTTTTCATTATACAAGTGTGTCTGAACAGGCAACATGTTTTTTTGTTGCACACCAAGTTTTTGTAGTCTGGTAGCGGTTTTGGCTCGTGCTCTGGGGGACTTCAGATGCTGAGGCATGTGGGTGGTGCACCTTTTGTTATTGTTACACATGATAAAACTGCTGTGTGCTACAAGCTGCTTGAGAAGTACTCTTGCAACATATATAACATCCTCCAATCCTCCCAAATATGTGACTTGAAGTGTGGCCAGTAAAGAGGGCTGGTTAGCCAATGACAGTAAGATCCCTACTGTGATATCGGGACAACCTAAGGCAGGCACAGTCGTGCATCTGGTCAAAATCCACAATATACATACCCGAGGTACATGTGTACGTAACCCACAAAAACCCTGTTTTTGTGATTTTCCTGGAGCATGGACCCTCACATCTCCCAGATATAAAAGCAAGGGATGACATACCACTTACATAGTATTGTGTTTGTCTCTCTGTATTTTGTGTCTTTCTTGTGTGACTTTGTGTGATTGAGTGTGAAATTATGCATTAAAAAAATGCCATGGTGCGCTGAAAACAACCTGGCCCTCAACACGAAGAAAATCAAGGAGCTCATTGTGGATTACAGGAGGTTTAAAGGCTGCAGCTACGCCCCAGTTCTCATCGATGGCACTGAGGTGGAGCGTGTGTCCAGCTTCAAATTCCACATCTCCGAGGACCTCTCCTGGACCCTCTACACCTCAGCCCTGGTGAAAAAGGCACAGTAGCGCCTGTACTTTCTGAGGCTAAAGAAAGCCCTGCTGTCCTCCAAGATCCTTGTGAACTTTTACCGCTGCACAATCGAGAGCATTCTGACAAACTGTACCACAGTGTGGTTTGGCAGATGCTCCGTGGCCGACCAGAAGGCCCTGCAAAAGGTGGTGAAAACTGCCCAGCACATCACTGGTGCCCAGCTTCCTGCCATCGCAGACCTCCAGTGCAAACGGTGTCTGTGCAGAGCACGCGGCATCATCAGGAACCCTTCACACCCATCCAACAAACCGTTTGCCCTCCTTCCATCAGGCAGGCCGTACAGGTCTCTTCGCTCCTGCACCAGCAGGCTCAGGAACAGTTTCTTCCAATCTACTGTAACCCTGCTGAACTCTGTGACCCATCACTAACCATACCCCCCTGCCTTTCAGGGACCTTGTTGCACTACTCCCTTGTACTACTCTGACAGTGCTTTGCTATGCCTGATAATGGACGTTTTCAGTTGTTAAAAGGTAAGCGTCTACCTCAGGAACCTCACCGCTACTATTCCTGAATTTCAGTTGCACATGCACTTTGTAAATTCAATTTGCCTCTTTGCACAGTTAGAATTGCCATTGTGCTTGCATTCTTACACACGCATGTCTACCCCAGGACCTCATTGCTGTCTCGGGTGCACATGCTACCTTAATATATCACTCCTTCATTTGTCTCGTTTGCACATCTAGTATGCCATTTAGAAATTTCCATTTGCACCCGAACAACTATTATCCCACTAACATACACCATACTTAATACTGTAAATTCTCTGCCCTCCTATTTGCACTTCTGGTTAGATGCTAACTGCATTTCGTTATACTGTACTTGTACTGTTCAATGACAATAAAGTTGAATCTAATCTAATTCACCATTGACTTGGTTGACATTAATGACTGATTTGGACAAAAAAAAACAGAACACGCATACACACAGCGGTACATGTAAGTCTGGGCGCTCTTTACGGTTTGCATGTGAACCTGATTTAAAAAAAATAAAAATCTAAACATAAAATCAAAATGAATAGGTAGTTATGCTGTGTTGAAAGCATCTTGAATAAATCTCATTGAACTGAAAAAACATAGCTATTCTGTTTAAACAAGGCAATATACAATGGTGTGTTGTTTTACATCCTACACCACTTTCAACACCTTTGTTAAACAGCCCTATATGCGAAATAGAATCAAATACTTTTTGGAAGTCATATAAGCAAGCATACAATTTTCTTATTTTGGTGGATATGTTTATAATGTGTAAATATGTTGTGTCTCTCTCAGAAACAGACATACTCACTCTGCTGGGTATCTGGTAGTAGCGAGGGTCATAGAAGGTGGAGTCCAGATATACACTCCGTATGTCTTTCACTCTGATCACAACACATAGGAAGTCTTGTTTCACATATTTTATTAAACACAAACATGGGTATTAAAGTGTAAGTTTCCAAAAAAGGAATGCCAGTGTGTTTCAGTGATGTTTTTTTGCCTGGGAATACAAAATAAAAAGTGCAAATTTCACCTCCCTAATAAGGTAATTGAGAGGTTTCTTAATCCACAGTGAGAGGAAACTTGATCCATGGTGAATTTTTTGCATTGTCCACTATGATGCCAATTAAACCACCACATAGTGTATTTAGTTTTAGATTTTAACGTTAAATGGCATATTAAATGCTTGTTGAAATTTGTGAGCCAACAGATAAATCCAGAGCATGCAACACATAGAACGCTCTGGAACTGCCTCTGCAACATCATGCTGCATGGAAGCGCCGCTCCACTAGATATGAATGAACATCTGTTGTTATTGGCAATGAGCCAATGAGTGCATTGGCAATGTAGGTGTGACCACCCAAAGAAGGGTGGGAACAGAGATCCTCTGAACACAGTGATCACTATCGCAGACCAATGTCATTAACATTAAAAATGAACTGCTTCAACATCTCAGAGCTAGTGATGTAACTGATTGTGACAGAACCGCTTACTGACTCACCATTTCAAACCAGTTACATACTTATGCAATAGAACATAAGATGCACATGATTATATACAGGAAAAAAATTATACCAATGCTATTTGCCTTACTCCATTACTAACATTTTCGTCTTGTCATTTGTCTGGGAAAAAAGGTAGTTGACAAGTCCTTTTCATTACTAACAGAATTAGAACTCGCTGATAAACAACAATTACATTTTTTCTCTTTTTGCTTATCTTTTCCAAGGGTTAGAATAACCAGAGTGGAGGAGGTCCACGTATCTGCGTCTACCTGCTCCCAGAGTGGAGGAGGTCTACGCATCTGTGTCTACCTGCTCCCAGAGTGGAGGAGGTCTAAGCATCTGTGTTTACCTGCTTCCAGAGAGGAGGAGGTCTACGCATCTGTGTCTACCTGCTCCCAGAGTGGAGGAGGTCCACGTATCTGCGTCTACCTGCTCCCAGAGTGGAGGAGGTCTACGCATCTGTGTTTACCTGCTTCCAGAGTGGAGGAGGTCTACACATCTGTGTCTACCTGCTTCCAGAGTGGAGGAGGTCTACACATCTGTGTCTACCTGCTTCCAGAGTGGAGGAGGTCTATGCATCTGTGTCTACCTGCTTCCAGAGTGGAGGAGGTCTATGCGAGAGGCGTCTCCCTCTGCCAGTCTGAAGTCTCCTGTGTACAACACCGTCCCCTGGGCTCCCTCTACCAAGAACCTGCACACAACAGACACAGGTCAAATTCCCCCAAAAATAACACATTTCCTTATTTTACTAGCCTAGGGGAGATTGTTGGTCCTCCCATGTATACTTAAACAATGACATACAAACACATAATACTCACATGACCGAGCCTGGACAGTGACCTGCAGGAAGTAGACTCACCACAACCTGTTCCTTCTGTGGATAATCACACACAAAATGTAAGTTATCAAAAAGGTGGTAATTTAGCAAACTGAGTGAGCAACCATTATGGCCCTGAATTGATGCCTGTGATTAACCTGAAGCCTCATCTTTTAAAATTAGAAATACCACTCCTGAAGCATCAACTATTAATGAGATGTGCCTCTCCTGAAATATAATGAGGCTTCCTCTCAATGAGATTTACCTCTCCTGAAGCCTCCTAAATTAATGAGATTTACCTCTCCTGAAGCCTGCTAAGTTAATGAGATTTACCTCTCCAGAAGCCTCCTAAATTAATGAGATTTACCTCTCCTGAAGCCTCCTAAGTTATTGAGATTTACCTCTTCTGAAGCTTCCTAAATTAATGAGATTTACCTCTCCTGAAGCCTCCTAAGTTAATGAGATTTACCTCTCCTGAAGCCTCATCAATTAATGAGATTTGAGTGGGACTCTCCAGTTCCAAAGCAACCTAGACAAACAAGGATATCAAATCACACTTGAGTAAAACAAACTTGTGGCTTACCGATCTGTCCAAAACGAATGTTCTGTATTCATAGACAGCAACAAATAAAACCTAGCTAGCTACTTACTATATGATCTTCCCAGAAGCCATATTTCGGATTGCTCAGCAACAGTTCCTTTGTTACAAATGAACAGTAAAGTTTGACTGTCAAACTGGAACAAGTGAACATAGACACTAACGTTAGACCCTAAGCATCAGTAAGCCAAGCTTGTAGATGTACAAGCTTCAGCTTTTAACGTTTAATTTGCCTCTGACACAATCTAAATAAAACGTCGTAAAATCACCTAAATTTCAATTTTCTTTTCAACAGAGGCCCCTTCAGTCCCTTCATGTGATCTGTAGATAACAATAAATCATAGATAAGTAAAGTTACTGGGAAAATTATACAGCAACAGTAATGTAAACAGTCGACTGTGTAACTGTTAAGTCAATAGCAAGCTCACAAACTTTCGGTTTAGCAAACTACTGTTTGACTCTCAATGTGTACCTTTATGGCAGTGAGATAAAAAATATGCCCTTGCATGCAAATTCTCTCTGTCAAAACGGTCCAATGATATGTTGGGATACTCTCTCATACGACCCGCGAACGAACTCATTTTGATTCAAGATAGCAAGCTAGGAAGATTGGTAGCTAGCTAAGGGAACAATATTTTCATACCTCCCACCCATTTCACGTCGACGTCGAGACAGGATCTTGCTGTAAATTGTTTGCTGTAGATTTGATTAGCTGTGCCACCTAGTGGATAGGAGTCAAAACAGACTTTGCACTGCAGAAGTCTATCTGATTTCATCTGCTCAAAGAGATTTCATAACTAAAAGTTATTTGGGAAAACAACATCTTGTTAGCTAGCTTGCTTTCCGCCAAGTTATAATGTACGAACATGTACATTAACCGTCACACAACAAAAGAAACGAAAAACGAAAAGCTTTGGGTTGCTAGGCAACTAAACTCAAGCTGCGATTGTATCTCGACAACAACACTTGGGTCCGGACTTTTGGTCTTGTCCGACTCCTGTAAGTACTGTGCAAAATGTGGTATTAACTACTTAAATAAGGAAAATATTTATAGTTAGATAGCTAAAGTTACATTCAGTCTATTCATTATTGTGTCCTTCATATTATACAGGTAGCCAAGCTACGTTCTAGAACACTTTCGTTAATGCTAACATTGCTCTTTTCTACTTTAGCAAGCTAGTTAGCTATAATAATTTAACGTTGAAACTGAAATTCGTTTAAGAAACGGTTTGGAATAAGTACAGTAGATTCTGTTTAATAAAATTGTTAATATTAGCCTCGGGTAACTATCAAGTGACAAGCAGGACAACCTATGCAGCATCCATCCTCTTTATCCCCCAGGCCAGGATGACAGAGATACAGAAAAGCACCTATATCCATAGCAATCCATATCTACATAATTAAACTTTGAGGCTCCTCATCTGTATAAAACCTACTATACATTTAAAATTGTAATTTTTAATTAGTGTCTATGACTGAAATGTGGGAATAGATAAACATGTACTTGTCTAACTGAGCCCACTATTCACTCCTGTAGTAAGTCAGCCGTGGACATCCTCTCTGCAGCACAATGTCTTGTGCAGCATACTTAGATGGAAATGCGAGACCAAAGTCCATTAGCAGAGCCAGACAATGGACTGATGAGGTGGAGAACTTGTACAGATTCCAACAGGCTGGCTACAGAGATGAACTGGAATACAAACAAGTAAAGCAAGTTGACTTGGTAAACACGTAAATTAATCCTTATCATTAAAGCATTTTCATTGACAGATGGTTAATTACAAGAAAATGTGTCACTTGATTTTCGCTTTGTCTTAGATTGACAGGTGGCCTGAAACTGGATTTGTGAAGAAGCTTCAGCGTCGAGACAACACATTCTATTATTACAATAGAAAAAGAGAATGTGAAGACAAAGAACTACATAAAGTGAAGGTCTATGTATACTAAGCTGTTTCCAGCCTTCACATTTCCATTTTAAATACATTTTTTCAAAGAATATGTCAGTAGGATGGAAGGAAGGAAGGCAGTACCTTCACAGCAGTGGCATTTGTATGGCCCAATTGACTGAATAAAGGCTGTGAGGCTGAAGCTGTCTGGTGTGTGTAAACCTGTGAAGGCAGGTGTGTGAGACTGTGAAGGCAGGTGTGTGGGATTGTGAAGGCAGATGTGTGAGAGTGTTTGTATTATGAGCCCTTCTTTAATGTTTCATTATGGTTCTAGATGAAGTATTTCTGTGTGGGAGGAGATTAAAAAGGGCTATTACACCCTCATCATGTGATGTTAGCAAGAGGACTGGGATTACCTTAACTCTGACCCCCGGACAGGTTTATTCACATAGCAAAATATCAACTTACACTGAGCTGCTGAGCAGATTCTGCTGAATTGAATTTTAACATTTTTATGGCAGGTAGCGGATACAAAAAAACTAATTGTGTTATATCTCCGTTTGAGCTGTCAAGTACTCGTTCTGATGAATATACTTACAAGTCTAAAATGATAATGATATTCTAAGATAACAAGAGTTTTTACAAAAAATAGTGTAAATCTAAAAAAATGTTCTTCTCAACAACTACATTTAAACAAAAACACGATCACGTGAGAGACATCACAGGTCATTTTAAAATGTCATGCCCATAGAAGCACCTTTTGCTCAACAGTTGTTTCACTTCATATTTTCCCAATACATCTTCTATTCAATACAACTGTTTCTACAATCCCGGCCAGTGTTGGGGGTAACGCGTTACAGTAGACAGACAGCTTTTTAACGGTAACGAGTAACGCAACGCGTTATTTGATTTAAATAATCCCATACTAGTTAGGATGCAAAGACGGCAGCACCGGCAGTTCCTGCTAAAGTTCATGATACACCTAGCAAAACCACGCAACCAGCTCCCATTCAAATCGATATGTAGCGCCTACTAGCGATTTGTGCAGCGGAATGCTGAGTTGCGCGATTCAGGATTGGGAAGCAGATTACTATTTCGGCTACGTCATTATTATCTTCGCCAATCAATCAACGGGGTTGCTGTTATGTTTCGCTGGAATCTCTTGCCTGTTGGACAACTGAAGTTCGATCCCAAATCATCCTCTGTTGGACAACCAAGTTGTTCGCAAATGAACATCTAAATACATGTTCTGTTTCTTAACGTGATTATTCTGAAACATTTCACCTAACGTTTTCTTTTTTGAGAAGGTATGTTTATCAGTATACAAGGCTACAGTTGGTTTTTTTGTGCTTCATTGTTCACTGCAATGGATCTAACTAGTATTGAAGTTTGTACATATAGGCTGTTGAATAAGCCTGGCCTGAAAATGTGGAGGCACTTGCAATACAAAATAATTCATAGATTTAAGAGATTCTTGTTTAAAGACCTAAATGCTGCATTGTTTGTAGACTTGTCAAACGCTTTTGACACTGTACACCATGACATTCTCTTGAGTAAGTTCTCATCTGTAGGACTGAACGCTGATGCCTGCAAATGGTTTTATGACTATTTGAAAGATAGAACTCAGGCTGTTATGGCTGAACGCTTAAAGTCCAGGCCCCTAGAGCTACTTAAAGGGGTACCACAGGGCTCAATAATTGGTCCACTTTTATTTTACGCTTTATATAAATAATATCTGTGATGATTTTAAAAATTGTAACTTCCTTTTTTATGCTTATGACTCTGTGTTGTATTCTATTGCTCCCTCAGCTGATGAAGCGTTTGAAAAGTTGGAGTCTGAGTTTAAGATCTTACAGATCTCTTTTGCAACTTAAACTTGTTGTTTTAAATGCTAAGAAAACTAAGGTTATGTTTTTTTCTAGGTCCAAATCATCTGATAGAAACACGTGTACTTACTACCATGGATGGTAGTAAAATTGAACAGGTCTCTGAATATAAATACCTAGGGATATGGTTAGATGATTGGCTTTCTTTTAAAACATGTCACTGAATTGGGAAAAAAGTTAAAATTTAAGATTGGCTTCCTTTATAGAAACAGGGCCTGTCTTCTGCCAGTAGAAGAAAAATTGTTCAGGCTACTTTTATGTCAGTCTTAGACTTGATATGATATTCTCTATATGTATGCTTCAGCTACAACATTAAAACCATTTGAGGCTATTTACCATTGTGCTCTTAGGTTTATCACCGGTGATAGTTATAGAACCCATCACTGCATTCTATACCAACATGTGCGATGGGCCTCTCTCTGTTAGGCGTGAGCAACATGCTCTTTTGTTTATGTACAAAGCACTTCTTTTAAAAGTACCTCTATATATATTATCCATAATTTCTACTAGACAATCAAATATCAACACCAGATCTTAGATGTGGATTACTTTAGAAACTCCAGTGGTCTCCCCAGAGTTGGGAAGGACTGCTTTCAGTTCCTTTGCTCCATACTTATGGAACAACCTGCAGGCTAAACATAAGTTAAACACTCTGGTGTCACTTTCTCAATTTAGAGGTCTTATAGAAAACCACTGTGATGTACTGTGTAATTGTTTTTGTTGAATATTTTTTTTTTTTATGTTCACTGTGTAATTACTGTACATGTAATCTGGTCTACACAGGGCATAGCCTAAAAAGAGATCCAGGTCTCAGTCTGTTTTCCCTGTTAAAATAAAGCTTAAATAAAAAAAAAAATGCAAATATTGTTTCTCATTATGGTATATGATTACTTGAGATAAGAGGATTGGTCACTCTTGCTGTATAATGATTACTGACTGAAAATGTTATATGCTGCTGACTGACACTGACTATGCAATGCCTGACTATGTTATTATATGATAACCAATTGAATGTGTGCCTTCTGGGCATAAGTGACCAACACGTGAATATAGAATCAAAGGACTTATCGTAAAGTAACTAAGTAATTTAACGCCTAACTGTAACTAACGTTCCCCAACACTGGTCCCAACACATCTATTTCTGTAGTCCCAGCACAGCTGATAAGGGAAGACTGAATCCTGGCCACTGAGAGAATCACAAGGACATTAACTATTACCCATTAACTCCAGGCCAAAGGGTCAGAAGTGTTGGTGCTTTACTTTTTACAATCAGATATTACCTCCCTTAACCTTGTGCATTACAGACATGGACGTATACTGTATGTTCTGTTAAACTCAAATAATACTCTCCTGGTAGGTACAAAGGATCCTCTAGCTTGGACACTGGTGTTAATTGCAGCTGCAGCTTTGGGATATTTGTGATAATGTTGTTGCCTCGAGGCCTTTGATGAAAGACATGATCAGCGAGGTCATTGTTTTTGCAATCACATTTTCCAGGAATTTAAAACACTGGCCATTGTGTGAAAGCCAATAATCTTCAACTCAATTCTGATGTCATTGTAGATTGAACACGTTATAATTTCTTTGGAAATACCATTGGTACCGGTATTTGTCAGTAAAAGTCGTACTCTGACAACCCACTGGCAGATTTTATATCACAGTATTAAGTTAATGGCAAATATTTCTTTGCTGGCGTTTAAGTCGGCGTACAAACAAACGTAACCTTTAATTGTTTGTGGCGTTCCCTTTTCTTTGTGGTTGACCGGATCAGAGCCAATGCGATGGATCAGATTCATCTTGCTGCTGAAAGTTTAGCGACCACTGCTTAAGAGAGAAGTAGTTAGATACTGTATATTGATCCGAATAGATACTTATGCTTTGACACGTGAGTACAATGAAACCAAATACAAGCTAGCTTCAAGCTTTCATAAAAAAAGTCTGTGGATTATTGCTTCTGTTTTAGCTCTATTTTAACCAACAGTCACTACCTAGCCTCTACGTTAGCGGACATGCTATCAAGTTAATGTTAGATAACAGAATGCTTGCTAGCTAGCAATACCCTAATCGTCTTGCGTAAAGCTCTTACTGTGCGCTGTGTGTGATGAGTGTACAAAATTATTTAAGCTAATATCTGCCCTGTTTGTGGCCCAGACAGTCTATTGTAGCACGTTTAAAGACTGTACTAGCTACGGTAGTGGTAAGTATACTCGCTAGGAAGTGTAAAGACGACCGAGCCATTTAGCCAGCCTGTTAGCCAGTTTGGGTCGTACAGTAACGTACGGTAGTTGTTGGGTGGTGTACTGTAGCCAATATGATTGCAACTTAATATGTACTTTTTATTACTTAGCAAAGTATTTCGTTTGTTGACTAGATTTGAATTATTTTCGTCTAATTTATATGTAATAATAGCTAGCTGGTATAAGACAAGTCTGCAACAGTTCTGATTCTAGGTTATTCCATAACTGCAGCTGACGTTAATGTCCAACATTAGCAGGCATAACATTCATGCATTCCAGTTCAGATAACTAGAAATGCCATTTTGAGTCCGGGCGTTTGATAATAGAGAGTTATTGCTGTTGTTTTTAGTGGTGCTGTGTTCACATGATCTCATGCATCAGATGTTATGTTTTTATGTTTTCAAGAACCACCATTGGATCACAAGGCCAGGCTGGAATGTAGCTCCAGGCCAGAACGTGTTTGCTAGTTCTCATGTTATAATTGAGCTCTTGTTCCTCAGGGTTTTGAGCTGAAAGCTGGTTCAGGACTTATGGTTGCTTATGAGCTTTGACTCAGAAGCTGTGTTGCAACAGGAAACACTCAGCTTGTCACACAGAATGTTATTTTGCTCTGTGCAGTAGCTGGCTGGTTAGGGCACTGACAAACAGCCAGTGGCTGGTTAGGGCACTGACAAACAGCCAGTGGCTGGTTAGGGCACTGACAAACAGGGAGGGGCTGGTTAGGGCACTGACAAACAGGGAGGGGCTGGTTAAGGCAATGACTCACAGTTAGGGTTGAGTTGGGGCAATGTCACACAACTAGGGTTGAGTTTGGAACAGGCTGGTTGTTGAGGAAAAGGATGGTTGTTTTTGGAGGGTTGCTAACAGGCTGTGTACTAACCTATACTTCAGGCCAAAGATCTCGTTGGCTGGTCTTGCTTCCTTTGGAGGTGCTAGCATGCAGTTCCGCCGTCTGTCCATGAGGTGGAGCAGCTGAGCCATGGATGACTTCACTGCTAATGACTTCACCACCAGAACATACGGCACCAGCGGCCTTGACAACAGACCTCTGTTTGGAGAAACCTCTGCGCGGGTACGCCTGTGTGTGCATGTTTCATGTAATCTCCTTTCCTTCTGGCAAGACAGATGTGTATGTCTCACGTAATCTCCTTTCTTCCTGACAGGACAGAGCCATTAACCTGCTGGTTGGAGGACTGACATCCCTGCTAGTTGTGGTAAGTACAGTAGTCATAACAACCATACAGGGGTGTTATTCAACTAGCCGTGAAAGTAAACTTGTATGGTCCAGTAAAAATAATATAAAAACATTATCACTTCCTCGTTTGACCATCAGATGGGAACTTTTTGAACAGTGAAGTTTGGACTCTGTTGGTCTCATAAAGGTGTTATGACTTTTTTTTAATGTCCAAATGGTGGACATTTAAAACAGAAACCTGCACAGCTAAGTAATTTGTAGGAAAAAAGAGAAGACGTGTCTTTATTAATTAGGAGGGTAGGTTGCCCTGTATCATTAAGAAATTAAATCTACCTTTAACGTGGTTGGCTGACCACTGTTTGGGTTGTTGTCTAGGTAACAGTGATCAGTTCGTTCCTGTTTCCATCGTTGCCTCCCTGGCCACTGAACATATTCTTTGCTTTCTGTATCCTGATGACTTGCGGCTCAGTCATGGTGCTGGTAAGAACACACACACACACACGGACACACACACGGATATGTAGAACCCCGTTTCCAAAACGTTGGGACACCAGTGTAAAATGTAAAGAAAAACAGAATGCAATGATGTGCAAACCCTATATTCAATAGAATATAGTACAAAGACAACATATCAAATGTTGAAACTGAGAAATGTTAATGTTTTTTGAAAAATATATGCCCACTTTGATTTTGATGCCAGCAACACATTTAAAAAAATCTGTGACAGAGGCAAAAAAAAGACTGGAAAAGTTGTGTAATGCTAACAAACACAGCCTGGAGGAACATCTCACAACTAATTTGGTTAATTGGCAAGAGGTCAGTAACATGAATGATCAGTGTTTCCCCTACTTTTTTCCCCAACAGTGGGGGGTGAGGGGGGGTGGTAGCGGGCCGACACGTCAGCATCAACGACACAAAAGGCTTGATGCGTGAAATGCTAAAACATCCTCCCAGTACACCAGTCTCTCTTGCTGGTCAACTTTATCTTCTTAACTTTATTTGACAATACTGTCATTCCCTAATAATAACCTAAGTACTCCCCCTCAATTAACCGTTCTCTAAAACTGTTCATTTATCGCCTCCCAGACTCCTAATAAAAGCCACTAGCTACTAACGAGGCAATACGAATTCCATGTACTGTATAGTATGTTGAATTGGGGGTGAAAGAGGGAGTAGAAAATATAGTTTTGCTGGATGTAGCACACAGTGCCCCATGATTTCACATTATATTTGTAACTTTACCAACTCATGAGTATTTGGTATAATACATTCACTGTGGCACTGAATATTTTTTCTGCAAAATGTATCCCTTGCACATTACCAGCTAATGAGCACAAGCAAATTAACAACAATAATAACATCAAAATAGGTTTTATTTATATTAGATACGGAAATATTTAGACACTGACACAATTTTCATAATTTTAGCTCTGTACGCCACCACAATGGATTTGATATGAAACATCCGAGATGCAATTGAAATGCAGACTTTCAGCTTTAATTCAAGGGGTTGATCAAAAATATTGTATGAAACATTTAGGAATTGCAACCATTTTCATAAATAGTCCCCTTATTCCAGGGGCTTAAATGTATGGAGTCAAATTGAGCTCAAATGTATTGACTGTAAGAAAAGAAAAACGTTACTGATATATTTTTTGAAAATAAAAATAAAAGCGAGGTTAACAAAAATATTTCATGGTATGAAAAAAATTCAGTTAAATTCAGTTGTATGAAAAAAAGATTCAAACGTGGTGCTTATGGTGATACTTGGAACATGGGAAAAAAGTTGCAGCGGCGGGGCTTTATTACAATAAGAGGGAAACACCGTGAATGGGTATCAGGAAAAGTCTTTTGTCAAGTGCACCAAATAACATGCGTCATTCTGAACAATGAAATTATTGTGATGTGGCTCAAGACATCTACGTAGTAATTAAGAAATATATAAAGCAAAAATGACAAAATACAAAATATATATATATTTATATATTTTATACAAAATATATAAATATATATATATTTTGTATTTTTGTATCAAAATATATACTATATATATATATATATATATAT
>JACXGI010016679.1:0-15535 GCA_016801175.1 Esox masquinongy
ACACACACACACACACACACACACACACACACACACACACACACACACACACACACACACAGGGAGGGAGACAGGGATATGAGGCAGACAGGAGAAAAGATGAAGTGTTACAGCTCTTGTGGATGGGGCTGCTCTAGCCAGAATGACAGAGGAAAGAGTGGTTGGAAGGAGAGATGGAAGGGCCGGAAGGAGAGATGGAAGGGACGGAAAGAGAGAGAGAGAGGGAGGGAGGGAGAACAGTTCAAGTGTAACTCTGTCATCCTGTTGTTATGTCTGTGTTAACTCGGCAGAGCAGGAATCACAGACATCGCCGTTTGGGGGTTTAGAATGAGAGCTGGCATTCTCCTTGGAAGCTTGAGCAGCCAACACGCACACATGTAAGCCTATACACACATTCACATTAACATAGGTTCATTAATTTTGTATAAATATTAAAATAAACTCATAAAATCTTTATCTGAATAAAGAGATTCCAAATAAAGGACAAAAACAAGATACATTTTCATTGTTTATTTAAAAAAACTCGGATTTCATGTGATAAAAATAACCCTTCATTCAATAGCTTGTGGCATCTCCATTAGCAGCGATAACTTACGGTAAATGTCTCCTGTACTCACTAATCAGTATCTGATAATTTTTGGGAGGGACCATTTTTGGCCCAGCATTAGCTCCTTGACTGATTTCCTAATGTTCTGCACAAGAATCTCCTGGTATACCTCAGAAGTCATGGTTCCCTTGATGATGTGCAGTCGACCAGTTCCAAAGTGAAAAAAGCAGCCCCAGATCTTCACATTCTCACTACCATGCATGAATGTTGTTAAGGTTCTTTTGGTGGAAGACAATGTTGGGTTTTTGCCAAACATTGCAGTTTTTGACTCATCTGCCCTGGGAATGGACTTCCATAAACCTTCAGGCTTGTCAAGGTGGTTGCCGGGAAAGTTCAGATGGTCAGGTTAGTTCTTTTTTGATAGCAGAGGCTGCTTCCTAGAAAGTTTCCAATGAATGCCATTTTGATTCAGTGTTATTTTTATTGTTGAAGCATGCACAGTAACCTGAGATGTAGCAAGGGAGGTCAGCAAATCGCCAGATGTGATGTTTGGGTCGGCATTTAGGCCTACCTGATTTATTATGTTTCTTGTGGCTCTTGTAGATATTTTACATGGATGTCCACTTCTAGGCCAAGTTGTTCACTTCTAGGCCACCTCTAGGCCATGTTAAAAGCCCTCCATTTGTAAATGATTTGCCTCACAGTTGACGGGGCCAGGCCGAGCTCAAAGATTTTTGAGATGGTCGTAAAGCCATCCCCAGATTAATGTGCTCTAACTACCCTCTTCCTGATTTCCACTGAGATGTCCTTTCCTCTCACTGATTGGTTCATTTGGTACCCAATTAATGAACCATTTGATTGTAATTACCTACTTGATTTCACCAATGCAATTTGGGGTTCACTTATTTTTGCACCTGCACTAAATCCTTTTCAATTTGGTTTTTCAGCAGTACGCATGATTTCCTCTAGACCAAATTATGTAATTGGTAACTAAAAAGCTTTTCCGTGAGACAAAAAAAA
This sequence comes from Esox masquinongy, assembly GCA_016801175.1. Lineage (NCBI taxonomy): Eukaryota > Metazoa > Chordata > Actinopteri > Esociformes > Esocidae > Esox > Esox masquinongy. The sequence continues at coordinate 1,568 of JACXGI010016679.1, forward strand.
AAAGACAGATTCGGATTAAAGAAAGATTTCATGGTGAAGACTAAAAAAAAATCTATAATTTCACAAGGGGTTCACATTCAAGCAGCATTATACACACACAGAGACAGTAAAACAGCTGCATCCCACACTCCATCTTTGCAGTTCTGATCAGAGCACATCGTCCTGGAGAGCACATACAGTCACAGGACGCACAGCAGAGCTCCTACGAAAGCACATGGCAGGCGTCCACATCCAAAATGTGTCAATGGAACAAATGGTCAGACCATTGATCTGGGTTCCTCACTTTAACACACGCACGCAACGCACGCGCACACGTCACTTCTTGTTAGAAACCCTTCAGTGAAGTGCCATGCGCATGGAAATGTGTGTGCGTTCAACAGGCAGCAAACCAGCTGTATTTGTGTGTGTGTCAATAGGCTGCAGGCACCTAACCTGACGTAGACACCACGTGCCGTCAGCGGGCATGTTTCACACGCTTCCAGTGACTAACGTTTGTAATACACTGGCCAGAGCTAGGAGTCAATATTAATATGAATCATCACATTACCTTCTACAGGTAGACAGATATGTTTCCTAAAGACTGTAAAAAAGATCCTGTCACTTATAAACCTATTCATGTCAAGTCAGCTCTATGATCTAGAAAATCCCTGAGACGTACGTGTGTGTGTGTGTATAATCCAAGTCTCTGGTGCTCACTATACCCAGCTTATCAGTTGGTTTGTCAGTGAGTGTCTGTTCTTAGTTGGTTTATCCATAATCCGTGGGGGGGGACGGGGGGGACGATGACGACAAGCATTTTGCCAACGGCCTACCACTTAAAAACTTGAGTTTAGTAGATGGAAGCAATATTTGCTTTAGCCTGTAGGTCTGTCTGCACTTCAAAGTCTCTTCCTTCAGCCTGTCCACTACGCACCCAGTGGTGGCGGTGCTACGCGCCCAGTGGTGGTGGCTCTACGTTCCCAGTGGTGGTGCTGAGACGTTCCCAGTGGTGGCGGTGCTACACGCCCAGTGGTGGCGGTGCTACATGCCCGGTGTAAAATACTGAACTGAAATAACGGAGTAGCAAATAATGCAAGACTCCCTATAACACTATTAATAAGGCCCCAAAACATCCCTACAGTTCTAAGCACTGGAAACCCAGGAGCGAAACCCTGAAAAACTTTCCCTGTCAGGATCTGAAAACCCTAAACATACCTGTAATCCAAACAGATCGATAAAGAATTGAAAGCCTATTTGCAGTAAATCAATACTCCATTATAGAAGGACCGGCCAAGAAGGGCAGATGTAGCACCAAGCTAACCAACACAGGATGCATCCTGGACAGTTCTGGCAGCTGACCAGTGGCTGGGAAGACCAATGGGCAATTTAAATTGACCAGATTTGCCCAGGTATGATGAGGCATCGTTGACACGGGGTTTCTGGTCTCATAGCGCTCTAGCAACTCCCTAAGGTGGAGTTAACGGAGGCGGTCAGGTGAGTAAGCATGCGCTCCATTGTTGACCCAGTGATTTGGTTTAATGGATTTGTCTGGTTTTACCAAATAATGTTTCGGTAATGCTCATTGTATCCGTTTCTAACTACAGAAATCAAATTTGAACAATTTCACCTTTCATGTGCATTTTGAGGTGGAACAACCCAGGGCTAATGAACTGCAGATGCAAGGCCAGTCATAGCCAGCATGCCCTCATCTAAAATTAACCCAGCCTGGGCAGTTGGCACTTCTAACAGTAGCTGATGGGATTAATAAAGCTGAGAAAAAAATGTAAAAACATTTGGTCAGAGATACAAAACAGAGAAAACTCATAACCAAATACAGTCTCCGGGACCACCAATTTTCTGCATCTTGGTTATCCAAGGAGGTGCCTGTGTGGTCACCGTATGGCATGGAGGTAAAAACAGAGACACTTCCCCAATTCCCAATTCCTGGGCCATAAAGCCAGGAATTATTCTGGGTGAGACAGAAACAGCAAACCTAGCTGCTGGATACAGACAAAGAAAGGATAACGAGAGAGAGAGGCTTTAGAGATTTGTTTTGAGTATATGCCTTTGAGTATCCTTTATGCACAGAGACATCAGCGAAGGTGTAGAGATGAAAGTGGGGGTGGAGTGAATGGGGAGCATAGCAAGAGAGATATTGAAGGCAAAAGTCTGTAAAAGATTGAGGGGTGGGCAGTAGGGTGAGAGATTTATTGTTTGTTGCCCAGACAACAGTGTGGAATGACAGCATAGCTAGGCTATACCTCACCATAATGGCCAATGTCTCAAAGCCTAAGAACCTATCATTCAATACAATGTGGTAGTTACTCTCTCTCCTTCCCCTTCTTGGCCCTCCCTCTCACACTAAGCTAATTTCATTCATTTGTTGAAATAGATAATTGGAAAGTAGCAAGACAGTTGTGTGCCCTGACTAAGGAGCTACACTATGTTTATTGGAAACATGATTACTGTACCCAGCCAGAATCAAAAAGCACCCATGTCTAATACAAAGCCCTAGGAAACAAATGCAACGTAATGACAACTCCAGCACCTGCTGCCTTGAAGCAGCCTGATTTACTTACCTATTTTAGGTTTCAAATATGTGTACTGTATTGGTACATGGATATACATTTTACAGGGAATTCTGATTAAATCCCACAATTGTACTATTTGTTCTACTGGGTAAGTCAAGTAACAATTACGTGCACAAGCTAAAATCACCACATTGGTAAATTGAATCGCATCTGCATCAGACATGTTCGTCATTCCTATTAGCCTAAGCGGGAGGGTAAGGTCCTGTCATTATTCTAGTCCCATCCAAATCAACCTTGTGTTTTGAGATAATTGATAGAGATTGACAGGTGCTGCTTGCAACTTGAGCAAGAACGCCATAATGGATTTGGAAATTAATGTGTTTCTGTGCCAATGTAAATAACAATGCATCAAAATAAGAGCCCAGCCAAAGCATTAAATGAACACATCTCGATTTCCTACTGAGCTAATAAATAAATAATACATTTACTAGAGGTTTCAGAGATTACCCTCGGCTAGACCTTTTAATCAAGTGTAGGCATTTGAAACAGCAGAAATCTATGAATATTTCAGACTTGACTGTAGATGTTTTAACAGAAATTGCAGTAACTATTCTGAAATTGTTGCTGTCTGCAATCGGCCATTAGAAAAAAAAAAAAAGTCCTGCCACCAAAAATGAAGTATAATGTTAAATGAGGAAGATCCAACATGTTTTTCCATTTGTAAAAAAAGTACAAATTATTTTATCAGGTACAAGTAATGTAAATGTTATATACAGCTCTGGAAAAAATTAAGAGACCACTGCACCTTTTACTTTCCTTTCCAAAAAGTTGAAAAGGAAGGTTTTGAATGAGGAACAGAAGGGTTAAAATTAAGAGACCACTGTAAATTGAACGCTTCGGTTCCTCACTCAAAACTTTCCTTTTCAACTTTTTTGGAAAGGAAAGAAAAAGGTGCAGTGGTCTCTTATTTTTTTCCGGAGCTGTATATTTACATTTCTGGTAAATGGAAAGACGCCCATACATACATGCACATCCATATAGACTACGCACACTCGCATGCACACACACCACACACAAAAAATTCCTTTTATCCATGTGTTGAGTTGGAATTGGACCTCAGGCAGTAAAATTCCTGTATTTACCTGAGTGGAGCATGCTGGGAAAAACAGACTTCCGAAGACTTTGCTGAGGAAAAATCCTCCAATACCTTCCATTTTACAGTTGACAGAAAAGACTACACACACTTATAGAACATTAGGTTTTTGTTTAAGTAAAGACTGAAATCAAGATAAATCATGTAGGACCTTTTTTCACCTTCCAAAAGGTCTTGAAACCAGCTGCAGTATATTTAAATGAAAAGGGGATGGATAATTTGTGTAAAAATCGATAATTGCATTGGTTGTATGTGCAAACCCTTTTAAAATTAGGGTTGTAACAGTGTTCAGATTTAACCAGGAGCTACAAGACCTTATAAAAGGTGTAAACGTGTGTGACATGATGTCTTGATTACAGCCATTATATAAACAAAAGCTGCATTTTCAAAAAAGGTGTGTAGACTAATGATATTCATGGTATTTCTATCTCTATGCAACTCTCTTCCTCATGTGGCACACAAAGTCCATGCAGATTACACAGGCGTACACTGAAGAACCACACCTTACAGGTTTAAGATGACCTTTCTTAGTAATGAGTATTAAAGACGGACGGACTATTGTGGCACTAACGACCCCCAACTCACTCAGGCAATTTACTCATTACATGCTACACCAATATGTCAATCAATAAACTCCAACCTTAATAACTCCCTCCACATCACACACACCCCTGAGTCTGTCCATCTGTCCGAATACTATACTAGCATCTCTGTTGGGTTTGAAAGCTGTATCTCTCTTTAAATTCACTTTATATTCAGTGAAACGTTCCATGAATATGTATGAATGAGGTGGCCGGGCAGAGAGAGCTGAGGAAGAGGAACGCACTGTTTCTATAACAAATGCAAACCGGACACAAAGGGACTGTTATTAACCAGTAATAACAGCAACATAAGGATTGATATTCCATAATGTCAATGCCAGGTTGCAGATGTTGAATCCAGGCCACTATACTTCCAAATACTGCAAAACATGTAATGAAAATATGGGCCACATGTAGTAGGGAGGGGCAGTGAAAGTGAGGTTAAGCCCTCTCATCTTTCTGTTCTGCAGTCGGTTCCAGACCGGGCTCTCCCGTTCCGGGCTCAAGGACAACCCGCAGGTCTCCAGCCACACTAATGAATCAATGTAAGTGCGAATGGAGCCTGGCAGTCCAAGGCTGCTTTCCAGTCCAGCGCGCTACTGTTACCGAGCAGGCGGACCGATGTGTTTGGAATATACCACCGCACACCCTGACATCGACTCGCCTACAAATGTGCATCATTAAAGTACTGAATATAAAGACCTATGTCTGAATAACAGTTAGATCTGGTCCAACTCAAGGTGTCATAAAAACGACAGCCAACACCATCGTTAACAAATATATTTTCACATGATGTAGCAGAAGGTCGAGGGTTTGCAGACCTCGATAGAACAACGAGCTCACACTCCTGCTTGCCTCATTACTCGACGATCAGAGAAGGCTGTATACAATAACCAGCAAGGGGGATTTCTGATGTTCTAAATGTTTATGTTTACGTTGATTATTATATCAATGAAATGCAACACCTTTTTAGGTTTCTGTGCCAGTGCACTACAACCATTTTAAGCAAAACATAGGCCAAAATGCATACGACTTGGAATGTTCAACATCATTGCGATGTACATGTTTAGCATCACAACCAAATTAGTATATGTACGTCGTAATAAACAGAACATACAGCCTGGGCTTCAAAGAAACTTATCACGTTAAAAATTGCCCCGGTGTCCAATTCCACCGTCCCAAACGAAAAATTAGATGTCCCAAAGTTTTGTTTTGCAAAATATAAAGTACTATAATCACAGTAACAGTAAAATCTAAAGGCCGACGTGGTCGACATTACGCACCGGGGTTCGATCAAATGGACTTCAGGGCTAGCGCACACGTCATCCACCTTACAAACTGTTCAAGTAGCATGATATAGACAGTTATACATATCCCCTAACTGGACCATGTTGTTGGTTTGTTCAGTAACTGCTGTCTTCATGTTGCCGTTCAATTTACATTTCAGAGATAGCAACAGATGTCAAAACAAACACCAGAAACAAATAAACAAGTGCGTAGGACACCTGCATGGGAATGACCACTAATTAGGGTTTAGGGACCACGTCCATTTTCTCACGACAAAAACCTCTGGTTTAGCGTGCAACCTTACTACAGTAAATGTAATATATTTTTTGTTGCTGCACAAACATTTGTAGGACAATGTGAATGAGGCTTTAGCTGGCCATAATGAAATACCTGTCTTGTAGCAGGCCGAGCAAATCCTTGCCTGACTGATTTATAACAGGCTGTGACAACCAATCATTCGGACACTGAGTGTATAAAACATCCAGCGAGTAAAAGCTAGAGTTATTCAGTGTTTCAAAGCGGTAAAATAACAATTAACGAGCACTTGATTGCTACATGGTAACGTTAGCTAGAATATTTTAAAATACGAACATTACATTAGATTCCTAAACAAGCCCAATAATAAATTTCTTATTAGGCTATTGTAAACCAAATCATTAGTCCCACGGCTTGGACTTTACGATGCATGCACTACAGAAGCTGTGCAGAGTAACTGACCTAGCTAGCTAATAGTTTGATGTATATATATAGTACAGTAGCGGTTAGACAGAATGAATTGCATAGACAACTGTTGTAGCTACTCCAGCTAACATGAAGACGAAAGCTAAGCCGATGCTGAACAGTCATCATATAAAAGCACAAGATAGCTTTATGTCAAACGTAGCTAAATTGTTTTAGCTTGCTCGCTCGACAGTGTCAGATACAGATAGTTACATAGAGCTCAAGGGAACGTTAATGCACCGCACGCAAGCGTCTGTAATTTGGCTGAAGTGAGAAGCAGGACGGTATATTTACCATTTCGCCACAGATGTTATCGTATATCTCTACTTCTGATAAACTTTTATCCACAGTGACATTGACGCGGGGCATAGTCCCGCAGTTTGGTCCGTGAATCTGGACTTAGACGTTGCCCTTCAAAGTCAAACTTGCAAACTGTCCATCGTGTTCATGCTGCCCTGGTTCCGGAGCTGTCGCACTCACCACTGTCTACCGCGGTAAAAAAAATAAATAAAATACTACTCACTTCTGGAGAGGGGGTGGGATTCTGCCTGATTAATATATTCATTACCGTCCTGACCTCAAAATAAATCCACATGACCTGCCTACGTAGTTCACGTCTTACTATTATCAATCAACTTCACATATCATTTGCCTACATACAAATCTTTTGTTCGTTTGTTTTATTTTGCAGTATATGTTGAAATAAACAACCACCCAAAATAAGTAGGCTAATAAGATCAAGCCTGGTTATGGAAAGAATAGGCTAAGGCATCAAACACATTTGACCATATTGCTGGCCACCGTGCGATTTGATATTTACAAATAGCAAGTTGCCAACACCGGACCACAATACACCAGCTTCTGAAAATGTCACTCTGACAGTTTCCACAGCCTTGTGCCCTTTGGCCTTTACGCTCCAGTTATCTAGCATTGCATTGCTCCCCCGTCGGTGAATATATCACCCATGTAATTTTACCTACTCAGTAAGGAAACTCTCAAATCTGCCGGGATGATTTACCAGTCGGGTGAATGGAGTACAACATTTGTTAAAAAAAATATAAAAAACATCTACTAAAGATTCGATGCAACTGCGTTCATGCAACTGTCTGGGATTAGGAATTGAGACTACTACAACGTAGGCTATTGGGTTAGGTAGTGAATTTATGAAACGTTTGACTAAAAAAGTGTTTATTTTCACCATAATTCAAATGACATCGAACATAATATGTTTGTCAGCGATAAGGAGTCGGGAAGTAACGTTAAAATGTAGAGCGTTTCTTTATCATGATAAACCAAGTAGCCTTGGTATAAGCATGGCACCCATTGGAAGAGATAGTGGATATCTGCCATTGTCTCCTAGGATAATCGTCCCCATCAATAATTCAATAAGAAAGTCTATTTTGTTATGTCATCAATTTTTAAAGACAGTTGGAAGCTCACTGTTCCACTGTTTAGCCAGGTAGTCGTGGTGTGATATGCCAGTGAAGTGTTATTTTAATGTCCATCACACAACAAGACATAACCAGACTACTTCACCATACTCCTTCGACTTATTTTTTTTGGTTTGGAAACTGACTTCCCGTCCTTTGATTAGCGCATTTAACTAATCAATTTCTAGTCCATTACCCCTCTATGTAGGCCTATTGATCAATGAAATGTGTTTTATAATGAGGAATGGAATGTTAATTTGGCTACATTGATTTGGCTTGCAGCATGATGTGTGCCCAGAGAGAAGAGCTGTAGAACAAACACGTGAACAAGACAGACAGAGGGGAAAACATACAAACAAGACTGACAGTGGGGAAAACACACAAACAAGACTGACAGAGGAGAAAACACACAAACAAGACTGACAGAGAAAACACTTACAAGACTGTCAGTGGGAAACACATACAAGACTGACAGAAGGGAAAACACACAAACAAGACTGACAGAAGGGAAAACACACAAACAAGGCTGACAGAAAGGAAAACACAAAAAACAAGGCTGACAGAAAGGAAAACACACAAACAAGACTGATAGAAAAGAAAACACACAAACAGTGCTGACAGAATGGAACACACAAACAAAACTGACAGAAAGGAAAACACACATACAAGAATGACAGCGGGGAAAGGACATACAAGACTGAGAGAAGGAAAAGCACTTGCATATACACAGCTCATTAAGCCCAGTTTGATCTCACTTATCAGAACTTCCTCAGCGAAGAAAGTCTAATATATCTATTACACCAGTATCAACAACTAAAACTATTTGCTTTATTCCTTCGTCTGCTTTCATTATCAGACTGAGGTCTTATCCCTATCCATCTTGCTGCACTGTTTGCTCATTACAAATACAAACACACACTCTCAGTAACATTTAATCTTAATTTCACTGGTGGTCTGTGTCACTTGTTAGTCCTGTTCCTTTGAGTTTGGAATTCAATTACGACGAACAAATCCAGCTTTGTTTTGACTTTGCACAGGGGCTTTTGGTTTTTCCATTTTCTGTCCCCCTTTCAGACGCATGAAGAAGCACGTAAAAAATGAAAAGGGGCTATAGTCCATCTGGTGTATGTGTCTATATTGTTTATCACAACGCTGCCATTGTCCCGTTTCCCCAGATGACGCTTGTGTTTGTTCTGCCCTTCCTGCGCCACTTCCTGTCCCTCTCCCAGACGTCTCCGCAATCTGACCTCAATCTTCCCACGTGGTTCCGGAATAGAATGCTGAAGTGGAGTTCTGAAATGTTATTATATAGCTCTAGGATGTTTAGGTGGGATTTGTACAAAGTCCAAATCATTGTCCACAGAGGCCAATAGTCTTCTGCCCATTGTTAAATAACTACACCATCCCTGAGGCACGCAAAGCCCAAACACACCCATATCCACATTTCACAGCCAACACAGCACCAGAACCCATCCCCTATTCATTTAAATGTGTTCACAGTTTGATACTAAAAAGTATGGAAGCCAACAGTCTAACATTTTAGAACACAGTTGGGGGTACGCATATGCATTTTGGACTAAGATAAGAACATAAGGGTCCTATTGATTTGGCTAGCAGTGTTTTCATAGCTGAACTCATAGCAACACTCTGAACACAATAGTGAGTGTGTGTGTGTGGGCGAGCGAGCATGTGTGTGAGAAAGACAAGGACATTACATTTGAGAAAGACTGCCCTGAGGAACACTGCTCCTTCTTCCTGTCTGATTCAGAAAGTTGCCTGGGCTAGGTAAGGACAAACACTGTCTGTGTCTCTGTCTCACACAAGCATTCATGCATGCAAACATACACATACACACACACACACACAGGGTACATTTGTACTCAGTCTGATCAGCTGTGCTGTGGTGAGCATAATCTGATCTGATCCGATTGGACAGATCCCTTTATGTACGGAACAGAAAGTGTGAATCTGTGTTCCGTTTCAGTCCTGAGTGTAGACAATGTTCCCCAATCTGTGAGCTATCTCGAAGCAGCAAATGTGGACACTCAGTCGGAAAAGATTCTGTGAAGCGTACAAATAGCAATTGTGTCTTAGTAATTGGGGAAATGCGATTGAATTGTTTCTTGGCGATTATCTAATTCTACATCGTAGTTCTGTCCAGAAGAAAACAACCCCTTCCCCCTTCTTTGGATGAGAAACTGTGTGTCTCTGAGAATATGAAACCAGCACCTTCTTCTGATTCTTTTCTCTACTCTTATATTTAATTTTGGCAATTTTCCAGGCAGTCATTGTCAGCTAATGGCCTTATTCAATCTCTCCGTCCTTCTCTTCCCCCTTGTCTCTTAACACATCTGACATTTGTTCTAGCTGCATTGCTTCCTCACCACTAATGTCTGCTGATTATAGACTCAGTGACATGCACGCACGCGCACGCACGCGCACGCACGCACGCACGCACGCGCGCACGCACGCGCGCACACAGGTTGTTTTTTTTATTGAGCGCCAACGAGCCCCCAACCAACATACACAAAACATGTTAAACTGTCCCTTCTTGAAGGTCCAGAAACAGACAAACACTGGGTTGCTGACAACAGGACTTCTGCAGTGAACTGGGCGGCACCAGGGTAGGCAGGCGAGGGGAGAGGGCTCATCTGTCGTCTCTCCACCCTCCAATCCTCGGCTTACTTGAAAGCAGTTCTCCTTTCCAGATGGACATCACACCACTGGGGGAAAAACATTGGGGGCCGGCAGTATTCAACCACAGCTGTAAATCTAACTGGACTGTGGGACAATGTTGTTTAGAAAGAGAGAAAGGGGCTCTTACCAGAGCTATATATCCAATTAACCACATATTCAACCATGCATGCAACAGTGCATGCTCTTTGGGGTAATAAAGCCCTCAACTCCTAGCACAACGGAAAAGTAGGGATTGGCAATGATTCTTCTAACCTTTCATTGGACGAAAAATGTGGTCAAGCTAGCTTGTTACATTAACAGTAACTACTATTGACATTATACCGACAAAATAAGGCACTAAGCAAGAGTAGCTACTAAGCTAGCTAACACCAACCTGTTTCTTTAAGCTTAACATTGTATATATTAAGCCCCTAATGAACAGCAACAATTTCTATAAAAAATACATTCCTTCTCATCCCTGAAATAAACCATAACATCAGTTAGCGAATACAAATGATGTTGTTGGTAGTGTCGCATGAAAAAACAAACTGGTTCTGTTCGTTGCCTTTGTACTGCCAAGGCTCAATGCTCATTTCATTGCGGGGTATAATGTCCCAATGCTGGCACACTGGTGTACCAGAAACTTAACAGTAATCACTTCACCATCATCGGTGCCTTGGATACTTGCATTTTGTAGTAAAAGCATGTGAATTGAGCCAGTAACAAAGACAGTACTTCACTAATGGTGACCTCTGACCTGTAGATGTTTGAAAGCTCACACAGCCCACTGGCAAGTTTCCAGTAGGACACTGAGGCTGAAGCAGCTTTCAGATAGAGGTCTGATAGGTCACTGCCTCAGTGAGGGTCCAAAATGACCCAGAGCACAACCTTTCATGTAAGCCTACGAACTGAACACAAACAGACCCTGAGTGTTGTAAGGTCTATTTTAAAAGGATTTATTGACTGGTAGGGAGCTGTGAAAGGAAAAGCCAGTAGGATTAGAGAGCGGTAGAGCAAGAGAATGGCCACTGTAAGAGAAGCATGGATGATAATAACAGACTGACGCATTCTGCCTGGCGTGACATCACTCACCTGTCGGCAGGCGGAAGCTGGGGCTAACACGCGCACTCACAAAGGAGAAGATTAAGGGAGAAAACAGGACGTATTCAAGATAAGATACATTTCATTTTCACTCAATCCACACAAATGGTTGGGTGCTTGCAGACAGACTAAGTGTGGCCATTTGACGCAGGACCGGTGCATTCTCTGTGTTTGGCTTTGGTCGGGCTCTAAGACAGATCGTTGGCTGGAAAGAGACTGTTCCATATACAACTGTCTTTAGCTGTCACAGGGGAAGTAAGAAGTTAATTAATGAATGGAAAGTATCATGCCGGGACAATTAAAGGAAAGAAGCTATTGATCCTTATCTGCAGTGTTTGTTTTAAAATAGTGAGATTAGAAGGGTTTATCGGGATTACGTTTCAGTTAATTCCCTTCACGTGTGTTAATTCATGGTCCCAGATTGATGCGGAAGTCACTGCCACACAGTACAACCGCGTCATTGTGGCGAGGAGTCTGAATCCAGGTCGGGGCATACTGACAGTGCCTGAGGGTCCCGCCAAGGGCATTGCTAATTAGCACAGCCTCATCCAGGGTGGATGGATGTCTCAGAGGGTGGCATTGTCTTGAGGTACTCCTCCTAGGAGGTTGAGTGTCTCAACTCTTTCTCCCAAAATACAACCTTGAACGTTACGTGTTCATATCAGCGATCACTGAGACACGTCAAGCCATCTGTACCAACCGCTCTGCGTCGTGCTCCCTTGCGTCAAACCAATAATGGCTGTCAAGGGTGTTGTGAAATTAGTGTCCGTGTGTGTTTGTCAGTGCACGCATGCCTGCTCTCCACCTCATGACCAAATTGCAGAGAAACTGGAATCAGAGTACGTCTCCAGGAGAAAAAAAAACCTTGTTCCCATGGTGACACATCATGACGGACATATTCCTGAGTGTTTTCATCAACCCAAAACCTGGGAATGATTGGGGTGACTTCTATGACCGGGTTCTATGACCGGGTTCTATGACCCCCCCCACCCCCCCATTTCGGTTTCTCTGTCTGTCTGTCTGTCTGTCTGTCTGTCTGTCTGTGTGTGTGTGTGTGTGTGTGTGTGTGCACTGTGTGGACCGATCACTAGATGTTTACCCAACACTTTTATTAAGAAATTACTAAGCTATTACACGCCATCTCACGGAGGCACAAACGCAACACAAGCTGAAATAAGACCATGTAGTCTATAGAAGAGGGATGTTGCCAACCGCTCATTACAGGATAAGTCATATAAGAGAGCAGCAAAACAGGCCAAGGCCTTGTAACTAAGGCAACGGTTTACTTAGGTGTTACCATGGCATCTAATGTCTTCAGGTAAGAGTTTAAGGACAACTATTCTTTCTGTACACTTAAAGTGGTCATGCATCAAAACATTTAGTATCAGTGAATGAACACAAATTGATGTCAGACTATTCATTTGAGGAACATTTTGGGACCAAAATGTGCTGCTATCAATTTTTTTTGTTAACTCTAATCTAACCCAACCTTAACCTCTAAATCTCAATGCTCAACTTCAACCTAAACAGCAATTTTAGCCTAAACCTCAATACAACCCTTATCTTAAGTAAGGACTGGCAAAATATATTGCATAATTTTCCATGGGTTACTCTATTCGTGTGGAGTACTGGTTCCCATAGCAAACACATTAATTACTAAATTACTGGATTTAACACACTAACTGCTGCAGACTCACCGTCAATGCTGGCTGACCCCCTGGCTGTGGTATGCAAAAAGACACTTCCAGTTCCTATAATATACCCGGTACATTGTGAAACAGGACAGACGCAAGCATCCAAATCCATTTCACTATGAAGTTAATGTAGCCCCATGTTGCCCTAACGTACAGGCGATAGCAGCATGGCCTGGGCCATGAACCCTCAGGAGATCAACATTAAACAACTACTACAGACAAACAGCACGTCAGACTTTCTCTCCTGTGGTCCACGTGTGTGTGTGTGGTCCACGGCAACACTGACAGAGAGGCCAGTTTTGCTGGTTATGTTACATAACAATGGGTTTTCACACACACAAAACAATGTCAGCAGAGTAACCACAAAACATAAGCCAGTAAGGAGGCACAACTCGGCACTCACAAACAGGAGCCAGGAACGTGACGTAATTCTAACCCAGGGAAATACAACTAATGTTATTGTATTGGGACGTTCATGGTGGTGGAGAGATAACGAAAGAACTCAAGAGACAAACACACCCGCTCTAAGTTACTACACAGAATGTACTGTAGTTCAACTGGAGGCAGAACACAGAGATAGATATAGATAGATATAGATAGATATAGATAGATATAGAGGAGGAGGGTAATAAGGAGAGAGGGAGGAAAAAAAGATTTACGATGGGGTCTACATAACGAAAAGCAGATCATTTATCTATGACTGATGCAAAATACATTCCTCTGGAATTTGGCAAGCAGCATGCTGCAATTACACACACACGCACACACGCACACACGCACACACGCACACACGCACACACGCACACACGCACACAC
>JACXGI010016683.1:0-15604 GCA_016801175.1 Esox masquinongy
GTCATATGGTCAGATGAAACCAAAATAGAACTTTTTGGTAAAAACTCAACTCGTCGTGTTTGGAGGAGAAAGAATGCTGAGTTGCATCCAAAGAACACCATACCTACTGTGAAGCATGGGGGTGGAAACATCATGCTTTGGGGCTGTTTTTCTGCAAAGGGACCAGGACGACTGATCCGTGTAAAGGAAAGAATGAATGAGGCTATCTATCATGAGATTTTGAGTGAAAACCTCCTTCCATCAGCAAGGGCATTGAAGATGAAATGTGGCTGGGTCTTTCAGCATGACAATGATCCCAAACACACCACCTGGGCAACGAAGGAGTGGCTTCGTAAGAAGAATTTCAAGGTCCTGGAGTGGCCTAGCCAGTCACCAGATCTCAACTCTATTGAAAATCTTTGGAGGGAGTTAAAAGTCTGTGTTGCCCAGCGACAGCCCCAAAACATCACTGCTCTAGAGGAGATCTGCATGGAGGAATGGGCCAAAATACCAGCAACAGTGTGTGAAAACCTTGTGAAGACTTACAGAAAACGTTTGACCTCTCTCATTGCCAACAAAGGGTATATAACAAAGTATTGAGATGAACTTTTGTTATTGACCAAATACTTATTTTCCACCATAATTTACCAATAAATTCATTAAAAATCCTACAATGTGATTTTCTGGATTTTTTTTCTCATTTTGTCTCTCATAGTTGAAGTGTACCTATGATGAAAATTGCAGGCCTCTCTCATCTTTTTATGTGGGAGAACTTGCACAATTGGTGGCTGACTAAATACTTTTTTGCCCCACTCTGCAAGGTGTCAAGTGCTCAGAGACATGGCCAGGGTCAAGAAGGCTGAAAAAAGACCACCACTGAATAAGATTCACACGTTGAAGCGTATAGATTGGGCAAAGAAATACCTGAAGACAGGCTTTATGGACAGATGAAATGAGAGTGACTCTTGATGGACCAGAATGATGGGCCCGTGTCTGGATCACTAATGGACACAGGGCACCACTTTGAGTCAGGCGCTAGCAAGGTGGAGGAGGGGTACTGGTATGGGCTGCTATCATTAAGGATGAGGTAGTTGGACCTTTTCGGGTTGAGGATGGACTGAAACTCCCATACATGCTGCCAGTTTCTGGAAGGTACTTTCTTCAAGCAGTGGTACAGGAAGAAGTGCTCAGCATTCAAGAAGGCCATGTTCTTTATGCAGGACAATGCTCCATCACATGCATCCAAGTACTGCGCTGCTTGGCTAGCAAGCAAGGGCCTCAAAGATGCCCGAATAATGACCTGGCCCCCTTCCTTACCCGACTTAAATCCTATTGAGAACTTGTGGACCCTTCTCAAATGTGAGATGTACAGTCAGGGAAGACAATACACCTCTTTGAACAGCATTTGGGAGGGTGTGGTTGCTGCTTCAATGAAAGTTCATCATGAACAGATCAAGAAACTGACCGACTCCATGGATGGAAGGCTCATGGCAGTTATTGAAAAGAACGGTGGCTATATCGGTCAGCGAATATTTTTGAAAGGCCAGAAATGTTATTTATTTTTAATTTTGTGTTATTTATTTGTTGCACTTACTCTAAAAATTGAGAATAGACAAGTGAGTTGGAGAAATTATCTTTGTAATTTAGTGGCCTAATAATTCTGCACACTAATTGTTGTCTAATAATTGTGCACACTTATGTATTCCCCTGAGAAAGATCAAAACTCATTTTTCCTTTGTTAAACAATGATATTTTGGATTGACTTGTTCAACAATAAAATATATCTTGAGGAATACGATTTGCCTAATTGTTGTGCACGCAGTGTATACACAGTGTTATACAGTGTTATATAGTGTTTTACACAGTTACACAATGTTTTATAGTGTTATACAGTGTCATGCAGTGTTACATAGTGTTATACAGTGTTATATAGTTCAGTCATATTGGCAAATCCTGAACATTTTGTGGGTTTGTTACTCCGATGAAGGTGCAGAGAGGCATGTAGCTACAGGACTGGTACTGTATTAAGCAGTGATATGTACAGTTGTGCTCAAAAGTTTGCATACTCTTGGAAAATTGGTAATATACAGCTCTGGAAAAAATTAAGAGACCACTGCAAAATAATCACTTTCTCTGGTTTTACTATTCATAGGTATGTATTTGAGTAAAATTAACATTTTTATTTTATTCTATGAACTACTGACAACATTACTCCCAAATAAAAATATTCTCATTTAGAGTATTTATTTGTAGAAAACAACAACTGGTCAAAATAACCAAAAAAATATGCATTGTTTTCAGACCTCAAATAATGCAAAGAAAACAAATTCGTATTCATTTTTCAACTACAAAATACTAATGTTTTAACTTAGGAAGAGTTCAGAAATCAATATTTGGTGGAATAACGCTGATTTTTAATCACAGCTTTCATGCGTCTTGGCATGCTCTCCACCAGTCTGTCACATTGCTGTTGGGTGACTTTATGCCACTCCTGGCACAGAAATTCAAGTAGCTCAGCTTTGTTTGATGGCTTGTGACCATCCATCTTCCTCTTGATCAAATTCCAGAGGTTTTCAATGGGGTTCAGGTCTGGAGATTGGGCTGGCCATGACAGGGTCTTGATCTGGTGGTCCTCCATCCACACCTTGATTGACCTGGCTGTGTGACATGGAGCATTGTCCTGCTGGAAAAAACAATTCTCAGAGTTGAACATTGTCAGAGCAGAAGGAAGCAGGTGTTCTTCCAAGATAACCTTGTACTTGGCTTGATTCATGCGTCCTTCACAAAGACAAATCTGCCCGATTCCAGCCTTGCTGAAGCATCCCAAGATCATCACCGATCCTCCACCAAATTTCACTGTGGGTGCGAGACACTGTGGCTTGTAGGCCTCTCCAGGTCTCCGTCTAACCATTAGACGACCAGGTGTTGGGCAAAGCTGAAAATTTGACTCGTCAGTGAAGATTACCTTACTCCATTCCTCTACGATCCAATCCTTATGGTCTTTTGCAAACTTCAGCCTGGCTTTTCTTTGCATCTCATTGATGAAGGGCTTTTTTCTAGCTTTGCACGACTTCAGCCCTGCCCCTAGGAGCCTGTTTCGAACCATCCTCGCCATGCACTTCACCCCAGCTGCTGTTTGCCATTCTTTTTGTAGGTCACGTGATGTCATTCTACGGTTGTTGAGTGACATTCGAATGAGATGACGGTCATCTCTGTCAGTGGACAGTTGTTTTTGCCCTCTGCCTGTCTGTAGCTTTGTTGTCCCCAATGTCTGTTGCTTGGTTCTCATGAACCGCCATTGTTGAAATTTTCAGGATGGAAGCAACCTGATGCTCACTGTATCCCTCTGCCAGTAAAGCCAGAATTGAACCATTTTCCTCACTCAAAGCTTTTCTTTTCAACTCTCTTGTCATGCTGAATAGTTATTTTTTCATTCAAATTATCTTTGAGGTACTACTTGTACTGTTTTTGCCATCCAGTTGGTGCTATTGCAAGAGGATAGTGATGACCGCAGCAGTGGTTTTTATACTTTTCCTCGTTAAATTAGATTTGGTTCAGGTAATCACCTAATCAGTACCTCATTAAGTAAAATGAGGTGTGACTGTGTTGGAATTTAACAGACACTGGAATGGAATGGCTGCCATACATGTAGAGAAGCTGAATTAAGAAAAATTAGGAGTGTTCTCTATATTTTTGCCTGACAGCGTAAGAGGAGCCGGCCAAGAAGAGCGAATGTCTCTTACTGAGTGAGTGAGTGACTGACTGACTTGAGTACCCCTTGTTAAATAGCCTAGTGGTTAGAGAAGCGGACCTGCAAACTATAGGTTCCGCATTTGTATCTTCTCACAGTCAAAATGAAGTATGCTTTATGAATTACTCCGTATAGACGAAAACTTTGCTGGCTATAACCTTCAGTATCTACATTAAAGTAAGCCTGAAATAAAACAGTTTACAGTTATATTGCGACTGTTTCTGGCATGGAAAAGTTAATCTTCAGTCTCGCAAGCAATTGCTCAATTCTCATGACTATTCCTAGGACGTTAGTAGATACTAGTAAGCCTATTACTGGCTAATAAGCTGTTAAAAAGGCCAGTGGCAAAAGCCATACAGTTAATAGGTGCTATTTGTGGTGGAGGTAAACTTAATAAGAAACATTAGTCAGTTTAACACAATGCTCAATGGTGTCTAGCGACTAAATAAAACGTGTAGTGCCGTGGCGTTGTGGTTAAAGACAGTGCCTCTCACGTGGAAGACCTAAGTTCTAGCGTGAACAACGACATTTATTAATTGAATTTGTGGGCCGCAATTAATCTGTTTATGCTTATATTGCGACTATATTTCGGAGCATGCACCTGGGCGTGCTTTTTGGGTCAGAATATACAGAAACCTAGCTGGCTACAACATTCAGGGTAAGCCTAAACTCAAACTGTTTACGGTTATACAGTATATTGACTATTTCTAGTAGATTCCACGATTCTCTCGTCTTTTTCACTTGATGAAAAAGTTATCGTCACCTTTATTGATAGTTATGTTGTATCAATGTAATTCACGAATGAAAGAAAAAGTATGTTGTTATGCCATTAAATTAAATAGCTTTAGCAGTGTAAAGTTCAGTCTCGCTAGCAATTGCTCAATTCTTATGACTATTCCAGTAAGTTAGTAGATACTGGTAAAGCCTATTACTGGCTAATTCGCTGTTAAAATGGCCAGTGGCAAACGCCATGCAGTTCATAGACGCTTGTGGTGGAGGTAAATTTAGTAAGAAACGTTAGTCAGTTTTACACAATGCTTAATGGTGTCCAGCCTCTGAGAAAGCGTGTAGTGTCGTGGCGTAGTGGTTACAGACAGTGCCTCTTATGTGAGAGACCCAGGTTTGAATCCTGGGAGGGCAATAGTATTTATTAATTTTGATTGCTGGCCGGCTCCTTTTCTGGTTTCCAGAACTGTATGTACCATTTGTAAATAAAACATGAGTGAGCAGGCAAAACACGTCTTTTATTTCTAATGGGATTCACATTCAACTGTAGGTCATAACAGAATGGCACAATCATAAAACAAAACATGGCAACAAAGAAAAAAATGACCCCTGTTCAAAGGTTTGCATACCCTTGGTTCTTAATACTGTGTATTGCCCCCTTTAGCATCAATGACAGCGTGCAGTCCTTTGTAATAGTTGTCTATGAGGCCCAGAATTCTTGCAGGTGGTATAGCTGGCCATTTGTCTTGGCAAAATGCCTCCAGGTCATGCAAAGTCTTTGGTCGTCTTGCATGAACCGCATGTTTAATATCTCCCCAGAGTGGCTCAATGATATTAAGGTCAGGAGACTGTGATGGCCACTCCAGAACCTTCACCTTTTTCTGCTGTAACCACTGGAGGGTCAACTTGGCCTTGTGCTTAGGGTCATTGTCGTGCTGGAAAGTCCAAGAGCGTCTCATGTGCAGCTTTCGTGCAGAAGAATACAAATTGTCTGCCGTTAGAGCTCACACACCCCCAAAACATCAGTGAGCCACCACCATGCTTCACAGTGGGGATAGTATTCTGTCCACTATAGGCCTTGTTGACCCCTCTCCCAACATAGCACTTATGATTGTGACAATAAAGCTCTATTTTGGTCTCGTCACTCCAAATTACAGTGTGCCAGAAGCTGTGAGGCGTGTCAAGGTGTTGTCGGGCATATTGTAACCAGGCTTTTTTGTGGCATTGGCACAGTAAAGGCTTCTTTCTGGCAACTCGACCGTGCAGCTCATCTTTGTTCAAGTGTTGTCGTATTGTGCTCCTTGAAACAACCACACCGTCTTTTTCCAGAGCAGCCTGTATTTCTCCTGAGGCTACCTGTGGGTTTTTCTTTGTATCCCGAACAATTCTTCTGGCAGTTTTGGCTGAAATCTTTCTTGGTCTACTTGACCTTGGCTTGGTATCAAGAGATCCCCGAATTTTCCACTTCTTAATAAGTGATTGAACAGTACTGACTGGCATTTGCAAGGCTTTGAATATCTTTTTATATCCCTTGACATCTTTATAAAGTTCCATTACCTTGTTACACAGGTCTTTTGACAGTTCTTTTCTGCTCCCCATGGCTCAGTATCTAGCCTGCTCAGTGCATCCACATGAGCTAACAATCTTATTGACTATTCATACACAGACACTAATTGCAATTTAAAAAGCCACAGGTGTGGGAAATTCACCATTAATTGCCATTTTGACCTGTGTGTGTCACCTTGTGTGTCTGTAACAAGGCGAAACATTCAAGGGTATGTAAACTTTTGATCAGGGCCATTTGGGTGATTTCTGTTATCATTATGATTTTAAAATGAGCCAAACAACTATGTGATAATAAATGGCTTCATATGGTCACTATCCTTAAATAAAAGACAGTTTTTTTACATGATCAGTCATATTTTCAAAATCAATGCCAAAATTTCACAATTTCTGCCAGGGTATGCAAACTAATGAGCACAACTGTGTATTCTTGTCTTAAGCTTTTGTCTAGTACAGTGTCTTGGGAGTTAGATGCCCAGAGCAGAGAAAGTGTCTACTAGTTTTGAATTATTATCATTCTTTACATACAGGCATATTAAACACATTAACACTTTGTACCTTTTACAGGATGGACCATGACGCAGAGTGTTATTTGAAGTCAGGGCTGAAGAAATGTAAGTCTTGGTTTCCACACCACTGACGTACCACTTGAGCTTACCTAGTCCAAACACTATCTGCACTTTCTGAGGTAAAAAAACAGCATGTCTGTTATCTTGAGCTAACCTAGTCCAAACACTATCTGCACTTTCTGAGGTAAAAAAACAGCATGTCTGTTATCTTGAGCTTACCTAGTCCAAACACTATCTGCACTTTCTGAGGTAAAAAAAAAAGCATGTCTGTTATCTTGAGCTTACCTAGTCCAAACACTATCTGCACTTTCTGAGGTAAAAAACAGCATGTCTGTTATCTTGAGCTTACCTAGTCCAAACACTATCTGCACTTTCTGAGGTAAAAAAACAGGATGTCTGTTATCTTGCCTTGGATGATACACCTATTCATATCTCTCCATCAGACGCCTGCGAGCTCACACTGGACCCCAACACGGCTAACAGGAAGCTACGCCTTTCTGAGGACAACAAGACGGTGACGTATACTGAAGAAGAGCATGGTTATCCTGATCACCCAGACAGATTTGATCACTGGTGTCAGGTGCTGTGTACAGAAGCTCTGACCGGCCGCTGTTACTGGGAGGCAGAGTGGAGCGGACACGAAGCTCACATTGGCGTGACGTACCACGGTATTAACAGAAAACTCAAGGGTCATGGAGAGGGTCATGAGTGTGTCTTTGGATTTAACGACCTGTCCTGGTGTATCAGTTGTTATAAGGACTTCTATAATACCAGACACAATAACAAGCCCACATTCATACCCTTCCCGTCCTCCCCGTCCAACAGGGTCGGTGTGTTTCTGGACTGGCCGTCTGGCACTCTGTCGTTTTACAACGTCTCCTCTAACACAATGACCCACATGCACACGATACACACCACATTCACCGGGCCGGTCTATCCAGGGTTCAGGATCTGGCATAATGGAGCCTCAGTATCTCTGTGTCACGTAGAACAGTAATGACAAGTTAATTTGTTCGGTAGACTATTTATAATAAGTGTTTACTAACGTTCTTGCATTGTGCCACATGAATGAGATCTTGCCACCCATTGCTTTGGTTTCAACAAGTTGTGGAATATGGAAAATTTTCACGATTTATTAAAATAAAAACTTCTCAGAGTCTGGTATAACAGTTGATTATTTCAAGTTTAATAACGTGACGCCGTGGGAACAACCGTCACAACATTGACAGAGAATGAGTACAGAGACTAGCAGAGTAACGTCATGACAGATTGTTCTGATTATGCATTTCAAGTTTCAAGCTTATATTCTCTTCCAACAGTACAGATGACGGAATTAGCATTTGCAGAATGTACATACAAGGAATAGTAGCCACTATGAGGTATCCTAAAAATGCAAGGTTACAGTCAGATAGCTCCAGGAGACACAGAAAATCATAGAATGTCGGTTGCCTAGACAACCCTGTCAAAGACTGAGATATATCAGTCGGAACATTTACTATATGGGGACTTAAGGTAACTATGCTCTTCCCAATACAGAATAGAGCTCTGTTAACCTGTCGTATGTGAGTAATAATAACCCCCTCCTGTTCAAGAGCTTCCTCCTAGAGAACAGTTTCTTATGGCGGTTTTATTGCCAGGCCTGTTTCTCTTACTGCTGAAAGGAGCCAAGGCCCTGCTCAGCCGACATTCATCCCTGCCCTTGAACACAGATACTGGCCTTATAAGTTGGAGACAGAGAGAGACAAGTCTTTCAGTACATGTGTAATTGATCAAGCATACAGAGTACAAAACCCTTCCAATAAAAATAATGAATAGATAAGGATGATAATAAATTAATTTTCTACAAAGTGTTTTTAAATGACTAGCATTGAATGGAGATTTAAAATAGCTTACTGATTAATTTTGTTGGATTACAAATGCTTAATTTATCTTGTTGAAGTATACACTGTGTGCAATTATTAGGCAAGTGAGTATTCTGATCGTATTATTTCTTCTATGCACATTTTCCAACTCCAAACCATATAAACTTGAATGCTCACTGGATTGAATCATTTTCAGGTGATATGTATTTGTGTAATGAGGGAGGGTGTGGCAACAGTGAATAACTGTCTTCATTACTTTTATCATTAAGTATTTAATTGTATTCATAATATTGTTTATTATATCTTAATTTATCTTAATAGCTAATGGTTTGGACTCTGCCCTCTAATTAATTTCGTTTTGTATTCCAAAAGCTTAGATTTCAATTTAGTTACTACATGGTTATGGTATAGATTTGCTGTTTTTTAGAGTGCATCCTTCTCTCAGCCACCTCCAAGATGTCCAGCTTGATCCCCTTCCTGATCAGTTATTGAGCATTTCCGCATCCCCAAACCTGATGTTGGAACCCCAAACACCACCTCAAAGAAGATGGCACTAGACACCACAGACTGGTAGAACCTATGCAGCAGTGTACTGCATAATGTCAAAGTACAAATTGCGGTCTGCCAGTCAGGTGGTCAGTGACCCAGGAGACCAGGTTTCCTCCATGTGCAGCAGAGGCAGCACCACAGAATTATCATAGGAACATTATCTTTACTTTTCAGCATTTGATAAACATTCAGTTTCATATAAACCACTGGTTATCAGCTTGTATCAATATTCTTATGTGAAGATTGATACTCACAAATGAACATCAGGATTGGACGTTTTGATACAGTACTTTATCAGTCTGCCAATCCTTAGTAGATATGGGCCATTTTGAGATTTGTGGAATGTTTCACTTATAGAGATGGTAGGACTAAGTCATTTCAAAAGCAGGTCTTTTGTGTTGCTTTTACAGTCGACCCAACATGCAGTACCTCCAACAAGCAGAGAAGGAAGAACTGTTTTTCAGTCTGCCCAGGGAAAGGCTACTCGGAGCTTGCAGAATGTTCATTGGAATGGTTTGAATTGGACCCTTGGTGGACCTTTTACATGTAAGCTTTGTTCAGACTGCAGTCTGTAATGCTGACAACAGTTCTTTTAAAAAAAAAGCAGTCTTGGTTCAATGACACCATGTTACAAGTGTGTGTGTTCAGACAGCAGACATTCACTGGCATGGCTACACCACCTGTAACACTTGTTGTGTGCCTCTGCTCAAACACTGCATCTGTCAACCAAAGGTAGCCATGTCATCAGATAGGAGCTAATAGATTGCTATAACACATGAAGCTAGTTTCAAAGACACCAACTGAATTGCGACTAAAATAGCTAACAATGTTAACCTAGCTAGCGAGCTACATTTCATGGCACAAAACTATTCGTTTTTCTTCAAATGTGAATGAATATTGATGCAATAACTGTCAATATAGGTGACGATAACTGAGTTTTTTGTCAAATGAAAAGATGAGAGAATCGTTGCAACTCCCTCTTCTTTCTCTGCGCAAAGGGGTTGTGGTGTATAGTACCGCAAAAAGAATACACGGTTGCATATGGAAATAGTAGACCACCCGGGATCTTTGGCTTACTATTTCCAGTGTAGCCTGTGGTTTGGGGCATAATACTGTTCTGCCACACTAGTCTGGCATAGTATGGATAGTACATGCGATTTGAGATTCTGCCTAGCTCTCCTTAAATTGGCGTCATTTCTTGGAAATCAGCTTATGACTTCCTTACAATTACAAAGTTTATTGGAAATCAATATGTCTAGTCAGGAAATTCCACACTATAAAAGCCATGCTTCCTTCAGCAGGGTGTACAAACCATCAAGGAAGACTTGACTGGATACTGCAAGGAATCAAAGTGAAATATTCATCCTTCTCAAAAGGTAATGCTTTCTTTTAAGCAAAATTTCTAATTAATTGGATTTATGCTGCATATTGCAGCCATTTATTCCAGTGACATGCACTAGGCTAAGTACAAACGGGGCTATTTATGCTATTGTTGTCTACTTCAGATCCTGATTTGGTAGTGAGCAGGAATGTTAGGAAGGAGCATTTGTGTCTTCAGTTTCAGAAAGGGGAAGGATCTGAGGGAGAAAGAAGATGAATATTAGTTGTTTAAAACAACACTTTTTATATTGCAGGGCGGCAAACAATCCTCATCAAAATGGATGACAGTAATCCTTTATCTCCCTTATTCTGACATGGAACTCAGGTTTTGCTGAACACCCTATGAAGAATAATCAGAGGCTGAGATGATCTTTTTAAAGCAATCAATTTAGGTTCTGTGTGTAATCATGAAAGATTATTTTCAATGGTTTCAAAGTTGAATATTATTCATTTTCTCACTTTGTGGTGGGATGCATTGGTGCTCTGCTACGTGATCTGTCCCAGGAAAAAACATTGGCACAGGAACTGCAAACCCACAGGCATGCAGTTACAATACATATGAATGAAGCAGACTCGAAAGAAAAGACCAGGGTTTGGGGTTTTACTAGTCACATGAAATGGGAGAAGTGAAATACTGGAGAAGTTAAATATTTGTCCATATTTGAACATTTAATCAAAATCTAAAGGCAAACTCCTGGTTTAGGTCAATGCCTTAAACTGTTGCTGTCACAGAACAGTTACAGAACAAAACTAGTTTAAAGCAGAAGTATACACCTCACACATGAATATATGGATTACATTTAAGTGTTTTTGGAATGTTTTAAGACCCCTTCACTTTTTCTGCATTTTGTTACGTTACAGCCTCATTCTAAAATTATTTAAATAGATTTTTTTACTTAAACAATTTACACACAATATACCATAATAACCAAGCAAAAACAGGTCTTTAGAAATATTTTGAAAATGTCTAAAACATTTCTAATTGAAATATAATATTTACATTTGTCTTCAGTCCCCTTCACTTTGTAATATGTTGAAGCACAATTGGGAGCTTGTTTTTTAGTAATTTAGCAGCAATTTGACAAAATGCAATATTTTCACTGCACTCCTCTTCTTAAACAAGACAAACAGGACAATTTGGTTTTCCGTTCCAGTAACCTATAGTGCAGATGAACGTGTCGATAAACCTTTTCTTGTTAAAACTTCACAAGCAGGGACAAGAAAGGGGTTTGTTATTCCATTTATTGTTTTGTTAGAAAAACTGAGCATGGGTTTTATTTTGTATCTAGTTTTTGAATCAACAAAACTTAAACTAGTTGTTTTAAACTAGTTTTTGAATCAAAACAACACATGGGTGGCGCAAAATGCTTTTACATGTGGGTGGAGCTAAATGTGGAATGTCTGTCATTGGCCAAATGTACAGCTAACATTTATTATCCGTTCAAAATAACAGTTCAGCCTTCAGACATGAAGGACACACCCACATGAAATACTTGTAAGGAGAGAGAAATCAAAGCTTACAGAGTAGACTGTGAGACATCTCTGAGGTCATTAGGAAATACATTCAATACAAGAATGGGTGGGGATAAGAATATGCATATTCATCCTGTGAAGAAAACATATGTTCCATATGTTCTGTCTGTTCTTAAGGTTTACCCAAAAGAGCAGGCTGTCCCCCACCTTCCCCCAGGGGCTAAAGGGGCATTGTAAATTACCCTTATAAGACAGCTGGCCACACATCTGCAGGAAAAAGATCAGATACACTGATGGTTTAGGCAGATTACCAGATTGTCAGAGGACACAATGATCTATGATATCTATAATCTGATTCTGATAATACCATTCAATGATGACCATGAACAAATAAACAAAGACCAGATCCCCTCTCACACATTCTTGACACTATCTAACATTCTTCTTCTTTGTGTGAACACAGGGACTCTGTACTTTCCCATTTGCTCAATACTTTAACCAGTAATTCCTTTATACATTTGTAGAATCCAAAAATACATCAGTTCAGGATATTCCTAAACACAACCTTTTCTGTTTTTTGTTTTGTTTCATCTTGTCCAACAAAGAACAAGTAGAAAATGGGTGGATATGAATCAAAAGGGAGAGCAGATGAGGCTGAAAGAAGACTTACGGAAGTCATTGCTGAGAAAGACAGACTTGAAACAACAAAGAAGATGGAGGAAGAACAACAACAGAAGAAAGAGAAGCGGAAACAAAAAAATATTGAAAACGATAGAGAGCAAGAGAAAGCTGAAAGGATAAGGATTCATCAAGAAAAGAATAATGCCAGCAGTTCTAAAACTGTAGGATGAGGAGACAATGGTTTAAATGTTTGATTATCCACAAAAGGTTGTAGTGGATACAGTACAGTTATTGTAAACTTGTAATATGCACTCATGCACTAGCTGTTTTATTTTTCCAAAATTAGTATTGCATACTTTCAATAACAAAATATATTCTGTTTTTTATAACACTGTTTTAGGTTTACCAACCAAATTTAGTTTTTTCTTACAACACAAGTCAGTATGTCTGATATTACCATGTTTTAAATGCCTTGCGTACTGTATTGTAGCCTACTGTCCAGCATTGCAATAAATCTGTTCTATTGATGTTCAATGTTATCTCTGATTCTATGCTTCACACCTTAGACACTAAGACAAAAATAACTTACATAGAGTATTTACGTGAAACTATCTAAAGGCTTGGATGTAATTCAAGGTAATTTTCTATGAAATAAGGACAGTGTCAGGCTTGGTAATAGAAAAAATCAGATGGATGGGCATTACATTTCATGGGGGGGCATGCTTTGGCAAATACTAATGAGAGCTAAAGTAATCTTAAGCTATACCAGACATGGGCAAACTACGGCCCGCGGGCCATATACGGCCCGTTGGGCTTTTTAGTCCGGCCCGCCAAAACTGGCCAAATTATATTATTAAACCTCATTAATTTTACCTTTTCCCTGCAATGCCCACGTTCCCCCAATAGATGGCGCACTTCAGACACGACCTTTGTTGGAGTGTGGTGTATTACTATCTACTTCAATTTTTCGCTTTGCCCTTTGAGCCCTTCTGTAAAAATGAGCGGACCAAAGAAAAGAAAAGTGGACAGTGAGTGTCAAGTGTTTAATAAGGAGTGGACAGCAAAATATTTTTTCACTGAAGTCCGATCAACGGCTGTATGCCTGATATGCCAAGAAACTGTTGGGGTTTTCAAAGAATACAATATCAGCCGTCACTTTGCCACGAAGCACACTAACTACGCTAGCAAGCAGTCAACGCAAGAATGGACGGCTACGGCTCAGAGGTTGACGGCAAATTTACAGCCTCAGCAAAAAAATTTCCACTGACAAACTGCGATTCAAGAGTCAAGTACCAAGGCAAGTTTTTCGCTAGCATTCAAATTAGCAAAGGCTAGCAAGCCGTTGTCCGAAGGCGAGTTTTTGAAATAATGCATGGTAGAGACAGTAGGTCTCTTGTGTCCGGAGAGCAAAGGCAATTTTGAAAAAATCAGTTTATCACGCAGGACAGTGACTCGCCATGTGGAACTGATTGACGAAGATATAGCCAGCAAATTAAACTAAAAGGCGGAGTCCTTTAAGTTATATTCACCAGCACTGGATGAAAGTAACGACATAAAAGACACTGCTCAGCTCCTCCAAATTTTTATCCGAGGGATTAACGACAGTTTTGAGATAACGGAGGAGTTTTTGACCCTGAAAGAAAAAACGCGGGGAGAGGACTTGTATAACCAGGTGTCTGCTGTCATCGAGAGAATGAAGCTACCTCGGAGTAAACTGTCACCTCGCCAAATTTAACTGGAAAAAACGTTGGGCTGCTAAAAAGAATCCAGGATAAAGTGAAAGAGGAAAACCCTGACCAGAGTGTTATTTTCCTTCACCGCATCATTCATCAGGAATCTCTGTGTAAGTCTATATTGCAGCTTAATCATGTCGTGAATCCAGTCATAAAACTTGTTAACTTTATACGAGCAAGGGGACTTCAGCATCGTCAGTTTATTATGTTCCTGGAGAAAACCGATGCGGATCACCAGGACTTACTTTACCACTCTCGTGTCCGCTGGTTAAGTTTGGGCAAAGTGTTTCAACAAGTGTGGGAGCTCAAAGACGAGATTAGCGCATTTTTGGAGTTAATGGGGAAATCCAACGAATTTCCTGATCTGATTCCTGAGCTGATTCATTTTCCCACACTAGCCATGCAGAAAGAGGCGACCCTAAACACGAAGAAATACAGCAAATCACTGGACGACCTGCACAGAGAATTCTGCCGTCGGTTCTCTGATTTTGAAAAAATTGAAAAGTCACTTCAGCTGGTGTCCTGTCCCCTGTCACAAGACCCTGAAACAGCGCCACAGGAGCTGCAATTGGAACTGATTGATCTTCAGTCTGACTCCATCTTAAAGAAGTTCAACTCTCTTAAACTGAATGACTTTTATGCTTCACTTAACGAAGCCACGTTTCCAAACCTCCCGAGGATGGCACAGATGATGCTGACGTTGTTTGGCTGGACCTACGTATGTGAGCAGACATTCAGCCTCATGAACATCAACAAAGCCCATCACAGATCCAAGTTAACTGACCAACACCTCAGATCTATCCTGAGAATTGCCACAACAAAACTAACTCCAGGCAAAAAAGGGAGATCAACAACACTGTTTCCACTGAAACTGAACGTGAGTTTCTCTAATGCATTTGGAAAACAATTTGTACAATGAGCCTTGCATATTCATGCTTTACTACCTGTTAAAGGCCAAATCCATTCACGTAATGGCTTTTACATGTCATTTATATTAGTTCACACAAACACTCCATCCGTCTGTTCCTGGCCTGGCACCTCTGTCAAATTTTAGAACCCATTGTGGCCCGCGAGTCAAAAAAGTATGCCCATCCCTGGGCTATACTATATCATGCATTTCCAATGCTGGTGTTAGGATTGGGATAAAATTGATATGATAGCTGCTTTGTTAGAACAAAAATTACCCCAAAAAATGTTTTTGAAGGAAATGATCATATTTCGCTCATTGAAAGTAAGAAGGTATTCAGCTTTGTTTTTATATCCCATTGCCTATCTTTATACAGTACAATGAAAAAGACACCTGAAAGTCGTAATAAAGCCATATATTTGGGTTATAAGTGTTCATTTGTAAATGTGTGTGTGTATATATATATATATATATATATATATATATATATA
>JACXGI010016684.1:0-15551 GCA_016801175.1 Esox masquinongy
CTATAGGAGTGAGACTCCTGTCAATGTTCCTAGATAAAAGAAGAGCACCACTCCAGCTAGGATGGAGTCCGTCGCTCTTCAGCAGATCAGGCCTGGCCCTGTTTCTGGGAGAGTCCCAAAAAGAGAGCCAGTTATCTACAAACTCTACCTCCTGTGACGGCAGAACTCCATTTTCAGCCAGCGATTGAGTTGCGCAAGTCTGCTGTAGAGCTCGTCACTACCCCTAGCTGGGAGGGGTCCAGAGACAATTACTCAATGCCGACACATCTTTCTAGCTAGTTTACACGCTGATGCTATGTTCTGCTTCGTAACCTCTGACTGTTTCATCCTAACGTCTTTGGTGCCAACGTGAATAACAATATCTCTGTATTCTCTATACTTGCCAGTTTTAGACTTCGCTACCACAACCCCAGATTTGCGGCTACGTCGGTGGATCTGCCCCCCGGTAGACAGTGTACGATCGCCGGCTGATTCTTTAGTCTAATACTGCGGGTAATGGAATTGCCGATGACTAAAGTTTTCAGTTTTTCTGGGCCACCGGTAGAACATGCCTGCCGATCATTCCCCTCCGAAGACGGTTCGGGCCTTGACTCCGACTCCTGTGGGGAAAACCTGTTGAAAATCTCAGTCGACTCTAGCAGCGACACAGGTTTAACTGGTTCGACGGCATTTCTTCCCAGTGACCAAGAGAAAGTTCTTGCCCAGCTGCAGGAGCTGCGCCGGGGGGCTAACAACACTGTTGTTTTTTCCTGTTGGCACAGACACAGTTTTTTCCATTTCTACACTAACATAATCCTTGCCTGACATTTGCGTCTGAAGCCGAGCCTCTAACTCTGCTATCTTTACCTGAAGACAGTAGTTCTCCTCCGTGTTGTAACTACAACAATTACATTGATAACACATAATAATGGTAGTTAGCTTCGGGTGTTTAGGGAGGGGTGCGTAGTTCCGTTAATTATGTCCAAATAGAGTCCTGGTGTAGAAAAGTTGGGTAAAAGGTCAAAAGATAAAAATATTTCGTTGGTAAACTCTTAAGGTAGAATTTAACCAATTAGTTTATATAGAGTTCATTCAAAAAAGTTTGGCAGGTAGCCAGGTAGGTAACAGCAAGCAGCGTACAGCACGTCAACAATTGTTTTAAAATAAGATATTTGGTATCTTATTTTAAAATGTATTTCAAAATAAGACGCCAAATACCCTAATTTTAAGTGTATCAAAATAAACTACAAAGTACAGCAGCCACACCCTGTATTAAAATAAACTACTGTATTTTTGTATTTTAAAAATACTAAAAATACTTTTACAAGGGAGCATGAAATCACTTCGCAAACCTTCCATCTATCGGCCTGTTTGATCTATCCCTTCACCCATACACTGTTTCAGTTGATTAAGTAGACAATGTTTGATAGTTATGTTTCAAAATATTTAAAACATAACGCCTAAACTACATCCAATCCGCATAACATTTGTTAACGTTTCAGATGACATCTAGTAGAATCACATATTTTTTTCAGTAGAGTTCGCGTGACAGCCAAAGATGACTGGTGAAAAGATGATTTGATTAGGGTATGTAGGCTCCTGTCCCCAACAACATTTTATATGCAATACAGTGAGGGGAAAAAAGTATTTGATCCCCTGCTGATTTTGTACGTTTGCCCACTGACAAAGAAATGATCAGTCTAGAATTTTAATGGTAGGTTTATTTGAACAGTGAGAGACAGAATAACAACAAAAAAATCCAGAAAAACGTATGTCAAAAATGTTATGAATTGATTTGCATTTTAATGAGTGAAATAAGTATTTGATCCCCTCTCAATCAGAAAGATTTTTGGCTCCCAGGTATATTTTATACAGGTAACGAGCTGAGATTAGGAGCACACTCTTAAAAGACACTTGTCCACAGAAGCAATCAATCAGATTCCAAACTCTCCACCAAGGCCAAAGAGCTGTCCAAGGATGTCAGGGACAAGATTGTAGACCTACACAAGGCTGGAATGGGCTACAAGACCATCGCCAAGCAGCTTTGTGAGGTGACAACAGTTGGTGGATTATTCGCAAATGGAAGAAACACAAAAGAACTGTCAATCTCCCTCGGTCTGGGGCTCCATGCAAGATCTCACCTCGTGGAGTTGCAATGATCATGAGAACGGTGAGGAATCAGCCCAGAACTACACGGGAGGATCTTGTCAATGATCTCAAGGCAGCTGCGACCATAGTCACCAAGAAAACAATTGGTAACACACTACGCCGTGAAGGACTGAAATCCTGCAGTGACCGCAATGTCCCCCTGCTCAAGAAAGCACATGTACAGGCCCGTCTGAAGTTTGCCAATGAACATCTGAATGATTCAGAGGAGAACTGGGTGAAAGTGTAGTGGTCAGATGAGACCAAAATCAAGCTCTTTGGCGTCAACTCAACTCACCGTGTTTGGAGGAGGAGGAATGCTGCCTATGACCCTAAGAACACCATCCCCACCGTCAAACATGGAGGTGGAAACATTATGCTTTGGGGGTGTTTTTTTGGACAGGACAACTTCACCGCATCAAAGGGACGATGGACGGGGCCATGTACCGTCAAATCTTGGGTGAGAACCTCCTTCCCTCAGCCAGGGCATTGAAAATGGGTCATGGATGGGTATTCCAGCATGACAATGACCCAAAACACACGGCCAAGGCAACAAAATAGTGGCTCAAGAAGAAGCTCATTAAGGTCCTAGAGTGGCCTAGTCAGTCTCCAGACCTTAATCCCATAGAAAATCTGTGGAGGGAGCTGAAGGTTCAAGTTGCCAAACGTCAGCCTCGAAACCTTAATGACTTGGAGAAGATCTGCAAAGAGGAGTGGGACAAAATCCTTCCTGAGATGTGTGCAAACCTGGTGGCCAACTACAAGAAACGTCAGACCTCTGATTGCTGTTACGTATGCAGGTACCCTGTATGCGTGTTGGTTAGTATTGGTTAGTAGTCAGATAAGCGGTTCTTGAGACAGGCAAGTTCAGTTTAGGGGTGTTTTGACTATATTATTTCATTTCTTGGGTCCAGCTCAGCCCCTTATCCCTATCCCCCTTACCGTGTGTTTATAATAAACGTTTTGTCTGTGTCGTTTGTTCTCTCTGGTCATTTACACTACACTAATTTGCTTGAGTTTTATGTTACGGGTCTCTGTACCATCCACCCTAGACTGCTAGAGCCACAGGGTTCGTAACATAACGTGGGGGCTCATCCGGGATGTCTCGTTGATACCCATCCCACTCATGCGACTTGGTTTGAGTGTCTAGTTCAGTGTTGAACTGTGCAACTGTGATTGTGTGATCGGCTGGTGTAGTGTTCGGTATTTGTTGGCTCGTGTTGCTGGCTTACGATGGCTACTTTTGATTTGGATGCCTTTTTGACTAACCCCACGTGGGAGGATTTTGATAGATGCCGTAAAGTGGATTTACTGGCTTTGGCTGACCGTTTTTCTTTACCAATACCGCAGAGTTTAGTTAAAGCGGAAGTCAGTACTTGTGTTAAATGTTTTGTTGGAGGAGCAGGTGCTTGTGTTGCCGCTGCCTGAATCTGCTGCTCCTGTTCGGGATGTGGCTGCTGCTCCTTTAAGCCCAACCATGTCTGATGATGAGGGCGAGGCCAAGGCTCCAGCCACACTGCCCCATTTTGAGCCGCTCTCCCCGTTGTCAGACAATGACGCCAGAAGGGATGTCCATTCGACACGGCTCCAAGTGGAGACGGAAGAGAGAGCACAGATCAGGCGAGAAACTCTCCAGTTGGAGAAACTCGAACTTGAGGCCAAACAGGAGTCGCGTAAACTTGAGGCCGAACGGGAGTCACGCAGACTTGAGGCCGAACGGGAGTCGCGCAGACTTGAGGCCGAACGGGAGTCGCGCAGACTCGAGGCCGAACGGGAGTCGCGCAGACTCGAGGCCGAACGGGAGTCGCGCAGACTCGAGGCAGAAAAGGAGTCGCGCAGACTCGAGGCAGAAAAGGAGTCGCGCAGACTCGAGGCAGAAAAGGAGTCGCGCAGACTCGAGGCAGAAAAGGAGTCGCGCAGACTCGAGGCAGAAAAGGAGTCGCGCAGACTCGAGGCAGAAAAGGAGTCGCGCAGACTCGAGGCAGAAAAGGAGTCGCGCAGACTAGAGCACGTAGACTTGATCAAGAGCTAGAGATGCGTAAGCTTGATCAAGAATTGCGTAAGATGGAACTGGAGGCAGAGACAGCGAGGTTAGCCTCTGCTCATGCAGTGCCTGCTAGTGAGCCATCCTCACTAGCAGGGTCTTCTACTACTTTTGATATTAGCAGACAGATCGCCTTGGTGACAGTGTTCAGAGAGTCAGAGGTTGACTCTTATTTTAGTGTGTTTGAGCGTATAGCAGTGGCATTGAAATGGCCTGAAGAGGTATGGTGGTTACTGCTCCAGTGTAAATTGACAGGAAAAACCCAAGAGGTTTTGTCAGCGCTACCTCTTCAAGACAGTTTGAATTATGACGTGGTCAAAGCAACTGTTCTTCGTGCCTACGAGCTTGTTCCTGAGGCATATCGACAGAGATTTAGGTCCCATAAAAAATCATCTAACCAGACTTACGTGGAGTTTGCTAGAGACAAGGGAAACCTGTTTGACAAATGGCTCACTGCTTGTAAGGTGACTGATTTTAATTCTCTTCGGGAGTTACTCTTGTTGGAGGAGTTTAAAAATTGCTTACCCGAACATGTTGTTTACCTAAATGAACAGAAAGTGCACTCACTGTCGGAAGCGTATGTATTGGCAGACGAATTTGTGTTGACGCACAAGCGCGTTTTCTCGGCTCGTACGGAGAGTAGGGCTGCGGAGCCACCGGCTCCTAGCCCTAGTCGACCAACAGTACATCAAACCCGGCCGAAAGACGTACGTCAATGCTTTTATTGTCATCAGCCAGGACATATGGTTAATGAGTGCTTCCTGCTGAAGCGCAAACAAGGGACGCCAAGCCGCCAACAGGTGTTGGGCTAATTCGTACTGTTGTTAGGTCAGAGAAACGACAGGTGCCTCATGGCAAATGTGGCTTGAAGGTCCCAGTCTCAGATCACATGTTATGAACCATTCATATTTGAGGGATTTGTGTCCCTATCAGGTAACGATGCGTCTCAGCCTCCGGTTAGGATCCTTAGAGATACTGGTGCGGCGCAGTCATTCATCCTATCTGACATGTTGCCCTTCTCCGAAAATACATACTGTGGATCCAGTGTGTTAGTCCAGGGAATTGAAATGGGAATTGTCCCAGTGCCATTGCACTTTGTGAACGTACACTCTGAGCTAGTCAGTGGATTGTTCAGAGTTGGAGTACATCCTACGTTGCCAGTAAAAGGGGTGACGTTTGTAATGGGAAACGATATTGCCGGTGGAAAGGTAATACCCATATTGGAGATGTTGGATAAAAGTGACCAGTCTCTTTCGGAGGAGCTGGCACAGAGTCATCCACACGTGTTCCCCGCTTGTGCCGTCACACGTGCTCAGGCACAACGAATGGGTGACGTGATAGAATTGTCGAACACTATTCTGTCTAGAGAGTTTGATAGCTTGTGTGCTACCTCTGGTAAACTGGTGGGGTCTGAAAAACAGCCCAGGATCGGGAAGAAGAATGGGGACCGTGTTGCTGATGGAATACAGTTACCAGTAACTCGTGAGCAGCTGGTTGCTAACCAAAAGGGTGACAAAAGCCTTGCTAAATGTTTTTCTAGTGTTGTCTCAGTGGAGGAGCTTAAGAAGAAAAACATGGCATACTTCATTGATGGTAATCTCCTCATGCGCAAATGGACATCCCATGGTGATGCCGGTGGAGATTGGAATGGTATCTACCAAATAGTGGTTCCTACAGCATTTCGACCAACTGTTTTATCCCTTGCTCATGATCACCAGTGGTCCGGTCATTTGGGAGTCACCAAGACTTATGATCGGGTGCTGCGACGCTTCTTTTGGCCCGGTTTAAAACAGGATGTGGCTCAGTAATGTCGGACATCCCACACCTGTCAGGTAACTGGAAAACCAAATCAGGTTATTCCTCCCGCTCCTCTTTGTCCCATACCCGCCATCGGCGAACCCTTCGAACATGTGGTTGTTGATTGTGTTGGACCATTACTGAAAACAAAAGCTGGTAACCAGTTTTTGTTGACGATTATGGGTGTGGCCACACGATACCCAGCGGCCATTCTTCTGCAAAGGATTACTGCTCCGGTGGTGAGCAAAGCCGTGATTAAATTCTTTTCAACATTTGGGTTAGCTAAGGTGGTACAAACTGATCACGGTTCAAATTTCCATTCTAAGCTTTTCAAACAGGTGTTAAAGACCTTGTCCATAACGCATCGTGTGGCAAGCGCATATCACCCAGAGTCTCAGGGTGCGCTTGAACGGTGGCATCAGACCCTGAAGTCTATGCTCCGTAAATATTGTTTGGAATCTGAGAAGGATTGGTTTGAGGGAGTTCCTCTAGTGTTGTTTGCTGTCCGTGAGACGGTCACCCAGATAGACAGTCCAGACCCATCACCCAGATAGACAGTCCAGAGAAGCCGGCAGACACTGCCGTCTCCTCAATTGCTACAGCCCCACGGGCCTCTAACATCTCAGCCTTTGTGACCCCAGACAACTTCCTGCAATACTCTGTCATGGCTTTTGGGATGCGAAATGCACCAGCCACCTTCCAACGGCTGGTTAACACGGTGTTAGCGAGAGTTCCCAACTGCAGTGCCTACATTGATGACCTGATGGTCTGTTCAACAGAGTGGACAGATCACATCCATACACTAGGGATAGTGTGTGAACGTCTAGCAGCCGCTTCTCTTACCCTGAACTTGGCAAAGTGTGAGTTTGGGAAAGCCACTGTTACTTATCTTGGCAAACAGGTTGGCCAGGGTCAGGTGCGCCCTGTTGATGCCAAGGTCTCAGCAATTACGACCTTCCCTGCACCTACTACCAGACGAGAGCTACGCAAAAGGTTCTTAGGAATGGTTGGCTACTACTGTAGTTTCTGTAAGAACTTCCCTGCAGTAGTCGCTCCGCTGACGGATTTGCTCAGCCCGGCGAGAACATTTGTATGGTCTACAGATTGTCAAGCTGCTTTCAACACTGCCAAAGCACTCCTGTGTAGTACCCCTATTTTTGCTGCTCCGGATTTCGAGCAACCTTTTAAACTAGAGGTAGATGCAAGTGCCAGAGGTGCTGTTGCTGTTCTGCTGCAGGCAGACCAAAGTGGAGTAGACCATCCTGTCTGTTATTTTTCTCGAAAATTTAACAAGTGTCAGACTAACTATTCAACCATTGAACAAGAAGCTCTTGCTTTGTTGTTAGTTCTGCAGTACTTCGAAGTCTATGTTGGTTCCAGTGCACTGCCAGTGATAGTGTATACGGACCATAACCCCTTAGTTTTTCTCCACCATATGTACAACCAGAACCAACACCTTAGGCACTTGTTGTGCAAAATTATAATTTGGAGATCCGCCACAAAAAGGGGTCTGATAATGTACTGGCACATGCGTTGTCTCGTGTGTAGAGATGTATGATTTCTTTTCTATCCTGTGTGGATGCCTTTGCACGAATAGTGTTCTGCATACTTTTTTATGTCTTATGTCGCAAACCATAGTGGGTTTGCTCTTTTAAGGGTGTGAGTGTTACGCATGCAGGTACCCTGTATGTGCGTTTGTGTTTTTCCCCTCCTGCCGTTTCCCCAGGTGTCCCTTATGTTCCTGATTGTGCTCGTTGGTGTTTCCCACCTGGCAGTCATGAGTGCATCGCCTGACTGCTGAGGTGGACCAATCAGTGGACACCCGTCCTAATTGCACCACCTGTTCCTTTTTCCATTACCCAATCACATCACACATCCCTGGTTTAAAAACCCAGACAGTTGGTTCTCCCAAAGAGACTCTTTTGATTTACCCCACATGGACATAGACACTCTTGAGATACATACTTTTTTTTTTTTAATAGACAGACACTTTGTTCATACGTACATCTCACTTTGTCCTGTTTGATGTGAGTATGTATTGCTGTGGTGTTTTGTTTGGTGTTGTCTAGTCAATTGTTTGCTGTGTGCTATTTAGTCCTTGTTCGACGTGTGTTTTTGTTTATCCCTGTGTCCCTGGGAAAAGGTTTTTTTTAGCAAGTCGCCCTTGGGCATACACAACCCGTAGGAAAACTTTGTCAAAAAACACTAGTTAGGACTGAGCGGACCACCCACTGTATTTTTGTATTGGTTAGTAGTCAGCTAAGCGGTTCTTGAGGCAGGCAAGTTCAGTTTAGGGGTGTTTTGACTATATTATTTCATTTCTTGGGTCCAGCTCAGCCCCTTTTCCCTACCCTCTATACTGTGTGTTTGTAATAAACATTTTATGTTTGACGGTAGCTTTGGTTGTCTGTGTCGTTTGTTCTCACTGGTCATTTACACTATACTAATTTGCATGAGTTTTACGAGTCTCTGTACCATCCACCCTAGACGGCTAGAGCCACAGGGTTCGTAACAATTGCCAACAAGGGTTTTGCCACCAAGTACTAAGTCATGTTTTGCAGAGGGGTCGAAAACTAATTTCACTCATTAAAATGCAAATCAATTTAACATTTTTGACAAGCGTTTTTTCAGGATTTTTTTTGTTCTCTCTCACTGTTCAAATAAACCTACCATTAAAATTATAGACTGATCATTTCTTTGTCAGTGGGCAAACGTACAAAATCAGCAGGGGATCAAATACTTGTTTTCCCCTCACTGTATACAGTATAAAAATATACAATTTTAACATAAGTGACTAACTCTATATATGAACCTGAAGACGCTGGATGAGCGCAAGCAGCATAACCAAGTACCCTACAGCTGAAGAAAGTCGAGAGAGGGGAATAAAGGATGTGGCGTCAAGGCTAGGATGGAGTGAAAAAACAACACAAGGCTGTAATATACACCAATGAGCCATAACATTATGACCACCTGCTTAATATTGTGTAGGTCCCCCTTTTGCCGCCAAAACAGCCCTGACCCATCGAGGCATGGACTCTACTAGACTTCTGAAGATGTGCTGTGGCGTCTGGCAGACGTTAGCATCAGATCCTTTAAGTCCTGTAAGTTGCGAGGTGGGGCGTCCATGGATCAGACTTGTTTGTCCAGCACATCCCAAAGATGCTCAATTGGATTGAGATCTGGGGAATTTGGAGGCCAAGTCAACAGCATGAACTCGTTGTTGTGTTCCTCAAACCATTTCTGAACCTTTTTTTTTCTTTGTGGCAGTGCGCTTTATCCTGCTGAAAGAGGCCAATGCCATCAGGGAATACTGTTGCCATGAAAGGGTGCACATGGTCTGCAACAATGCTTAGGGAGGGGGTACGTGTCAAAGTAACATCCACATGAAGGGCAGGACCCAAGGCTTCCCAGCAACATTGCCCAAAGCATCACACTGCCTCCGACGGCTTGGCTTCTTCCCATAGTGCATCCTGGTGTCATGTGTTCTCCAGGTAAGCGTCGCACACGCACCTGCCCATCCACGTGATGTATAAGAAAATATGATTTACCAGACCAGGCCACCTTCTTCCATTGCTCAGTGGTCCAGTTTTGATGCTCACGTACTCATTGTAGACGCTTTCGGCAGTGACGGGTCAGCATGGGCACCCTGACTGGTCTGCGGCTACGCAGCCCCATACGCAACAAACTGCGATGCCCTGTGTGTTCTGACACCTTTCTATCAGTACCAGCATTAACCTTTTCTGTAATTTGAGCTACAGTGGCCCATCTGTTGCATCGGACCACACAGGCCAGCCTTCGCTCCCCACGTGCCTCAATGAGCCTTGGTCGCCCATGACCCTGTCGCCGGTTCACCGCTTTTCCTTCTTTGACCACTTTTGATAGGTACTGACCACTGCAGACCGGGAACACCCCACAAGGGCTGCAGTTTTGGAGATGCTCTGAACTAGTCATCTAGCATCACAATTTGGCTCTTGTCAAAGTCACTCAGATCCTTATGCTTGCCCATTTTTCCTGCTCTAGACACATTGACTTTGAGGACAGAATGTTCACTTGCTGCCTAATATATCCCACCCACTGACAGGTGCCATGATAACAAAATAATCTGTGTTATTCACTTCCCCTGTCAGTGGTCATAATGTTATGGCTTTGGATTTGAACCCCTGCATTAAAAGGAGCGTTTCATTTTCCCAACAGGTGATTGTGATGAGTGCCACATTAGACGCTGGGAAGTTCCAGGTGTACTTTGACAGCTGTCCTTTGCTGACCATTCCCGGACGGACACACCCCGTGGAGATCTTCTACACACCTGAGCCCGAACGAGACTACCTAGAAGCTGCCATCCGAACGGTTGTCCAGATCCACATGTGTGAGGAAGAGGAGGGGGACTGTCTGCTATTTCTCACCGGACAAGAGGTATATCAACCCAGCAGCTTTGGGGTATATTTAAATGACAGTTCATTTAGGAAGTAAAATATAAAATGTGTATTAATCTAGTTTCAGAATGTATTGACAAATATTTTATTTCCTGAAATTACTACCCAAATTCAAATTGAAATACATACATTCAAGGGGCATGTTTCCACCCTTTCTCATATCAACGTTGTGGCCTGAATAAAAAGGGAAGTTCCATATTCAGGTTACTTGTCTACTGCTCAGAGAAATTTGTCCAGATAAATACATATATATAATATCTTACTCTTAATGGTCTTTCAGGAAATTGACGAAGCCTGTAAACGTATCAAACGGGAGATAGACGATTTGGGACCTGAAGTCGGGGATATCAAAGTCATTCCACTATATTCCACATTACCTCCCCAGCAGCAACAGAGAATCTTTGAGTCTGCACCCCCGAGGAAGCCCAGTGGTGCAATAGGAAGAAAGGTACTCACCCTCAGAAGTTTCTCAGACTTTGTATACAAAGGGGTTGTGTGTAGTAGGATACATATTTATTTTTTGAAGAGGGAAATGGAGAGGTACTGATAACCAGAGCATTCATTTGTTGTAGCAAAATATTTTGCCATGGTATCCCGGTGTCCTATTGAATCTAACCATTGTTTCCAACATGCTGTTGTGTCACCTAAGCATTTCAAGTGCCTATCATGTAATTTTGAATAGATGATCCATCTAAAGGAAATCTGTTGCAGACTTGCCTGGAACTTACCTTTAGGACTCAAATTAAGAAAACTAAAATGCAGAAAAAGATCTTGGCACACTTTGGATCAATGCCAATACCGATTTAATGCAAGCTTTTGGTTATCCAACCTTCATAAAAGCATTAAAGCAATTATCATTAAATTGATATTTGGATTGATCCTGAGTGTGCAGAGATCGTTTTTCCTTTTTGAATAGATGGTCCATATATTGTCCATTAATGCTTACACCTCAATGAATATCTCTTCCCTAGGTTGTGGTTTCGACAAACATCGCTGAGACATCCCTTACCATTGATGGTGTGGTGTTTGTGATTGATCCCGGTTTTGCCAAGCAAAAGGTAAGGCTGCTGGTTCTTCAATGTAATGACGTAACCCTTTGTAAGGGTTCATTTTGTTCAACGTCTTCAATACCAACTATTTAGGCAAACTGGGAACCAGTACACTCAGTCAATTTAGAAGGCTAAGACAGGTTTTTGAAAACAAACGTGCTACCCATGGCTCGAACCTGAAAAAGTTATTGGACGATGAAGTCCATGGAAAAATCCTGTCTTTTCCTGGTCAAACAAGGGTTTGAGTTTTACATTTTATTCATATTTACACTTCGCATACTAGTTTGTTATTAAGTCACATTAAAGTTCACATCTTCAAGAAGGCATTTCTGCAAAAAAGACAAAATGTCCCAGAACATGTTTTTTTTCTTACAAACGGCTCTCCTGAAAAGTAGTGACATGCGACATAAGACCAGTTTCCCGAATTCTGTCACATTTGTGAAGTGAAGCGCCGTCCAATCAACTTTGTTGAATTCGGCTGAATCTCAATATATCCCTATACACTTCAGAATTCATCCGGCTGCTTCTGTCTTCTGTCACATCATCAATAAACACTAGTGACCCAGTGCCATTGGAAGCCATGCGTGCCCATTCCATCACATTACCTCCACCGTGTTTTACACCTGGAATCAACTCCAGACTTTTTACCTGCTTAATTGAGGAAGAAATAACGAAGGAATAGCCCACACCTGTCCATGAAACAGCTTTTGAGGCAATTATCCAATAACTTTTGATCCCTTGAAATAGAGGGGGCTACATATTAACGAGTTGTAATGCCTAAACCTTTCCTCCAATTTGGATGTTAATACCCTCAAATTAAAGCTGAGCGACTGCACTTTAAGTCCATATTCATTATTTAACTGTAACTTGAATATATTTTGGTAAACTAAAATAACAAAACTTGTGCCTACTGTTAACGAGTGAATGAAAGTTTAATAATTCAAGGGAAGGTGGAATATATTTATGAAATTAATGTTACCTATGAACAAATTATTTGGCCACGAAACGCTACGTAAAGTTAGGCTGTGGAATCTAACGGCTGTTGAGTGCAGAAAATGGTTAAGCAAATAGCATATAGCAGGCTAGCTTAGCTAACTTGGTTCTCTAGACACTTCCATCCAATAAACTCAATGTTATGTGTTGATAAATGTTGTCTTGTAGTTCTGTAGCCGAGTATTGTGTGTCTGCTACCAGGCCGTTGTGACATTTCACAACGGCCCTGGCCGCTGATGCATCCTTGAGTGTCTGTAATGCAGCCTAAGTTGCCGCCTAAGTTGCCATCGTGCCCTTGTTAT
Source organism: Esox masquinongy (assembly GCA_016801175.1). Taxonomy (NCBI): domain Eukaryota; kingdom Metazoa; phylum Chordata; class Actinopteri; order Esociformes; family Esocidae; genus Esox; species Esox masquinongy. Next base: position 12,743 of record JACXGI010016684.1, read on the forward strand.
TGGCCAGTGCCCATCCATGACCATCAGTTATCGATACGTCTGCAAAAGGGAACAGCGCCTCGTTCAAACAACAACACGAAAGCAAGGTGAACAAATAGTATATTATATACGCTATAGTTACTGTATGGTGCTTTTACTGGTGTTTTATTTTAGCTGACGTTAACTCAAATGTAATTGAAGTTATTTTCTGAGTTAGCTAGTTACTGACCGTTCAGCAGCTAGCTAACTGTCTCTTATTAAAATGTCTCATACCTAGACTGTACTTATTAAGGTATCTAGCGTTTCTGTGTCTTTCTGTGAAGTTGGCTAGTATTCCATCTTACATTAATCATTCTCTCTTTCTTTGGAATCTGTACCTAGACCTAGCTACATTAATATGGCCACCCCTCCTTAATTTATGATAAATTGCTTATGTTAAATTACTTGAGTGGTGATGTATTTTTGTACGCCTCCTTAACATGTTAGTTACTTGCCTAATTTCAATTGTATAAATGTTGCTTTCATTTTAAATATAGCTAACTCTCTGTGCTAAGGTTTTTTGTCTATTTTACTTCATGGCCTTAGTGCCCTTGGCTGATGGCCTTGGTGCCCTGGCAAATTATGAACCCCTGTAAGGCCAAGTGGCTTTGCCCTTAAAATTGCGGCCTGTCTGCCACACTTCTTCCATAAGCGCTCTCACTATTTTCTCACACATTGAGCTGATGTTGGATGAGAACGACACCCAGTCCTTCATGCATGTAGTAGCGCTCATGTGGTTTCGGTAGTTTCTAAAAACATATATTTCAGTGAACCGAATGCTATTCATACTATTCGGATAGCACAATGTCCAATGCTCATCCCAATTAGAAATTTCACCAATATCTGCCATGGCAGACTCCTTCACTAGGAACCCTCTTGCAAACCATGTTACATAGCTTTGTCTGAAAGCAAGCAAGTGAATATGTGGGTCTGTACTTATGTGGGTATGTAGTCCTGATGGGTATGTACTTATTGCCCTCTAGTTGTTTGATTAGGTGTTTAAAAATTGTACTCTGCCAGCGCGCTTACCGAATGAAGCTTGCGAAAGCTTTTTGTATTAGTTATGCACAATATGTTTATCAAATTATCGCTCAGCCCAATTGGCCATGCATCAAAAGCTGCCATGTCTGTTACAGTCTTTCCCACCATTCTACTATTATCCTGTTGAGGTTTATGTATGGTGGCCACCTTTTTTATGACACTATCCTGATTATTGCTGCCCTCATCACCTGCTTGCCTTGCCTGACAAATGTTTCTGTTGCGCACTGATGTCAACGACGCAAAGTCTGGATGCGTTAAATGTTGCTAAAATGTTTTTAATGTATGACAAATGCTAAACAATGTCCTCCCTGTACACCAGTCTCTCTTGCTTGTCAACTTTCTTTTCCTAACATTATCTAGATCCTGCCCTTCAGTAAACCATTCTCTGAAACAGTTGCCTACCAGACTCAGAATAAAAACAACTACCAACTAGCTAATGTAGCAATATTTATTCCATGTACAGTATATTACCGTGTTGCACTGGGTGTTAAAGAGGGGGTAGAAAATACACTTTTTCTGGATATAGCACACAGTACCTCATGATTTTACATTATATTTCCGACTTTACCCACTCTCCTGAGTAGTTTGTACAAGACATTCACAGCAAAACAGAATAGTATTTCCTCAATTAGGCAAAAAGCTAATAAGCAGCAGCAAATGAACAACAATAATTTCATCAAAGTATGCTTATTTTAATTTACTTAAGCTCTAACAATTTCTCAATGTGCTCTATATGTAATATATATAATATCCTTTACCTTATGTAAAATATAATTTAAATAGTAATTCTGTTATGTTTTTCCTACGTAGTTATTGAAAATTTCCCCAATATACGCAATGCAAATCTGCAAATTTTGAATTCATATCATACATATAGCGTTTTATGGCAGACTTACGTTGAAGGAACAATATGAAAACTGGAAGTCATGTTATTGTTGCCAAATCTCTAATATTTCCTCCTTGATGCTAATCTACTGGAGCTGATTATAGCTATCGGGTTGTGATAGCTAGCTAGTTTCAAGGTTTATTTGTCAAATGCACCGAACAACACAGCGTCACCCTGTGCAATGAAATTCTTGTGACAAGGCACCCGAAGAAAAACAACTACGTAGTGAGAGTTAAGGAGCAGAATATATAAGCAAAAATATAGCCAGACAAAATAATAGTAGTAAAATAAAACAAAAATATACATAACACTGTACACTAGCAGCAGTTCAAAGGATAGAGTACTGTAAACTAGCAGCAATCTGGTAGAGTTACTGATTATTATTGAAACATATGAGTGTTATAAGCTTATGAATGGTGGCATCGCACACTACAACATAGTGAGAATTTAAGGAGAAAAATATATAAACAGCAAAAATAAATTATACATAACACTGTACAGTTTGAAAAGAGTACTGTAAACTAGCAGCGCTATTGGTAGTAATAGTGAATATTATAGATATGGCAGTAATAAGCATAAAGATGTAAACTAGTATCAATTTTTGAAAGAGCTGGATGGGTAGTATGAACAGTATGGCAGAATCAATCAATCAAATTTATTTATATAACACCCGGCCTTAAACCCCAAGGAGCAAACAACAGTAGTGTTGAATTACAGTGGCTAGGAAAAACTCCCTAAGAGGCCGAAATTTAGGAAGAAACCTAGAGAGGACCCAGGCTCAGAGGGGTGGCCAGTCCTCTTCTGGCTGTGCCGGGTGAACATATTAAGAGTACAAATTGTAATAATTAATAAATGCATGTGGGC